>JBBYHL010435610.1:0-54938 GCA_038381835.1 Adansonia madagascariensis
ATATAAAATATAAATTAAATTTTTAATATTTAATTAAATTATATATAGTATTAATATTTAATATTTAATTCATTTTTGATATAGTATTATATGTTATGGCTTTCATATTTAATTTATTATTTAATTATAATTTTTAAATTCGGGTTCGGGTTTGGGTCTGGCTTGGGTTCAGGTCATTTCGGGTTCGGACCATTTCAGATTCGGGCCATTGACTTTTTGATCAAATCGAGTTCGGTTCGAGTTCGAGATCGAATTTTTTCAAACAAATTTTTGAATTCGAGTTCATTTTGTCACCCCTAAGTTACGTACATGAAATTGTTAAAGGTTTCATATCCAGTTTCAGTTCAGAAAAGGCAGGCACAGCTAAAATATTTGCATGGCAGGCTGATTTTATATCTCAATTCCCCCCTCCCCTTCAATGAATTGTGTCTCATTTCGTCTATATAGATTTCTTAATTTTCTCTGTTTCAAGTGATTGCATTTTATGCAAATCCTACGATTGGTAATTTTACGAAATATGCAAATGATTATTAATTTGCTTTGTTGGGTATACCCTTGTTACTGGCATCTACTTCATCATAGTAATAGTCATTCTACCATACATTTATTCTGGATGTTTGTAATGATTATTTTGGCCGTTTCTTCTCCCACAAAAAGGGGTATAAGCTGACTAGACAGGGTAAAAGTATCTTCAAAATCGGGTGGAGGCAAGTTACTTCTGAAAAGCAAGGAGGAAAGATGTTATCCACAATGGAAATGGAGTCAGATTCATCGGCAAGGACAGAAACTGATACATCAGCTGTAGAAGGACATCTCTTGTTCAAAAGAGAGGTGCTCCCTTATTCTCTTGGTATATTTTTGTTTGTCTAATACTATTCCAGTAAGTTGGTAAACCTTTGGTGTTGCAATGTTCTTCAAGCATTATCATTTTGCTCAGCTTTCTTCCACATGAAACCATACCGTAAGAAGATGGCTACTTTGAAGAAAAAGTTAATATCTTCTATTTGGATAGCTAGCATGTTGGCATGTATTATCAAGTAGAAAAGTCATTTAGAGCTTGTAATTTGAAACTTCGTTCTATGTTACTTCTTGCAAGTAAGTTGGAAGCTAAATGCCTCATTTGAAAGTCTGTTTGGAAGGGCACTCATCTCCCAAATCTTGCTTGATTTAGAAATCATTTTTCAATTTTTAAGGTAAGAGGAGCCCAAGTTGATGATGATGATACTGATAAGCGATTTCTTGAGGAAGGATATGTGAGTATCTCTGCTCAACTTGACACAACTACTTTTAATTAACTAGACTGAAATTTACGTGATGCTCAAAATTTTATTTCAGATTACTGTTACTCCTCTTGGAGCTGTCTCACAGGCAGAGACTGATTACCAGTCCTACTTTAAAGATTGGCTACCAAGTGCAGTTCAAAGGTTCTCTTCTTCAGCACTATAATGCGGTTAATATCGCTCTGGTGAGTGAAATAATACTGATCATGCCTCATAACTGTCTCAATCCCTATTCCATTTTATCATAACTATTTGCCCTCTTGTTTTTTTGATCAGAAGAAAAATAGTTTTTCGGTCAGTTTCACTTGCACTTACTTTTGCATTCTGAAATTTGCCTCTCAAGTCTTCAGTTCTGAGCATCAAATTGTGAGCAATGCTCTATGAGTCTATGTTTTTCTAACTCTTAATTTTTCTTGAATATCCGTGTCTAATACCCATATCCGATGCATATCCAGGTATAAAATATAAAAATATGACCCTCCAAGGACCTTCTAACTCACATGTTCTTATGATTGATTAGTATTCTTTGCTCCACTTGACTCCTTACGATAAGAAAAGAGCATAGCATAGTTAAATCGCGAACTAGGTTTTAGATATCTCGCCAATTTTGAGTAATTTTGCAATTCAATCAGGTACAAGTTATGCTTTATTTTTTCAGCCTTCCCTGAAAGTTTTCCCCAGCTGGAGAGCTAGCTAATATAGTTGATAAACCTGCAACTGAATTGATAGTCATGCTTGCTTTCCATCAAATTCTAGAACTTCATAATGCAATCATTTCTATGCTAAAAACCATACTGGAATTGCTCATGATGGGTGCCTTTGGGGGTATAGAGTTGGTATGGCCCATGCAACAGGCATACTTTTCGACATCTATATCAAAATCGTAAGATAAGATATGATTTGATTCATTGCAAAATTAACATTAAAAATAAATGAAAATTTTTATTTAAAATTTTATGCTATTAAAGAGCATGTTCAGAGATTGAAAACAATCACATTTCTATTTATGCGCATAATCACTTAACGCTATTGATATATGCATTTAGTATTGTTTTTTTGCTCTTTTTGTTTATTTACATGTATATATTTTATTTATAATTAGTTTAAAATTAGTTAGTGTCTTATTATGTGATACTCAATATTCGATTCTCAAAATTAAGATTTCGATTCATGATACGTATTTTAATTTAAACAAATATGGTCTTGGATGCCTATAATTTTTCTACAAGTAGGAGGTCAATTTTAATCCAAGGCAGAGGCTTCTCCCTAATGTTCATTTTGTTAGGTCACTTTTACAAATGGGAACATAACTTGGTAAAGTAATAATTCATCTGAACAGGCTAACGGATTGCTGCGTTTTAATTCTACTTTTATATGCACCAGAACCAAACTAAATGTATACTAATAGCTTTTTTTTTTTTTTTGGATAAATAATATATATATATATATATTTCAGTTAACTAAATTATATATACTAAAAGTTTTGCATTTAAGGTAATATCTATGTTAGCTAGACTTGGGTATGAGTGATATAAGTTTGTATCTAACACAAGATGATCATATCTCGACACCATATTCAAAAATATGTCAAACACGAAAATTTCAAAAGAAAAAACAACTAACTGGATCAACATTGATCATATCAAATATCTTCCCAATGTGCTCTTTGGTTGTTTCAGGTACTTGCTTGGATGGAGCTTTTGAACTCAATATTTGTCAAGTGATTCTTCGGGTTCCTGTCTATCCTGTCTTCCATGAACCCATCATAATGTGACCGTTTGCCTGCACCTCCAATCCCATTGGAAATGGCAGGTTCTCACATACTTATTCTCTCTGTTGAAAACTCAGCATCTAGAAAAGCTTTCATGGTTATTTTGCTTTTTTTGGAGTCAACCCCTCCATTTGATACCCTATTCCTGTTATATGGTTATGGACCACATGAAATTTTATAGTGCCTGCTATGTCAACGCTAAATTAATTACCCCTCCTTCATTTACTAGTTATTTTAATGAATTTCTATCAGCAAAAGTTTGTTAGATTACTACATCTGCCCTTTGGATTGCTATTTAGTACCTACCACGAGTCCCATGGGTCCCATGGGATGCAAAAAATGTTTAAAAAAAAAGCAAGAAAGAGAACCTAGTGGAGAATTGACTAAATTGGTTCGTTTTGTTTGGTAAAAAAATGAAAAGGGGAATAGAAGATATGGAAAGGGAAAAAGAAAGAAAGAAAGAAAAAATTTTAATTTAAATGTTCACTTGCAAATTAATGGGTGATTTATATTTTGAGCTACAGAACTTCACATTAACTTTCATATAGATTACAAATCTTTAATTTGATCAAATTATATTATTTAATTTTTATTATTAATAAATTAAGTCATTTATGTTAACTCCTTTAAATAATACTTAGGGAAAAATTGACTAAGTATGCATACATGATTAATTTTTTACATCTCATCAATATAATATTTGCCTAGCATACACCATATATACATACTGAGTCTATTTTTTAATTATAATTATTTAATATAATTAGCATAAGTCATATAATTTATTAATAATAAAAGTTCGATAATATAATTTAATGCAATTAAGATATTGTGATCTGCATAAAAATTTATGTTAAATTCAATGACCCAGAATGTAAATTATCTCAAAATAATTAAAGAGTAAATGTCTAAGAGAATTTGAGTCACTAAATTGAAAAATTTTCATTCTTATCTTTTATGTTATTGCCTACCAAACATAGTGTAAATTGTTGAATTTTTGCACCAGATGGTAATTTTCTACAGCAGGATACTTGTAAATGGTGGTAGATGGTGATATGATTTTACTTTGTTTATTTCTTGTGAATTAGTGCCATTCAAAGTGCATTGCAAGAAACCAAAAGTCTATATGTAAGTACTAGAGTTTGGGCTTTTGACTGAAGTTGTTACCTTATGCCATGATATAAGAAGAGCATACGAAAAATGACACTTTTACGTAACCACGAAAATAATATAATAAATACAATATTATGTTTAATTATGATTAATATATTATGTTTAATGTATATATTATATTTGTACTTAAAATATTAATATATTTAATAATTTATATTTTATTTATATTTACACAATTAATAAAAAATACGAAACATAATATTATATACACAAATTACTATATCTATTAACTAGCAAAGCAAAGGTGAATGACAAGAAATTGCGGTTACAACTCTTTTATCATTTTCATTCAAAATATAGAATTGATAACTAGAGGGT
This sequence comes from Adansonia madagascariensis, assembly GCA_038381835.1. Classification (NCBI taxonomy): domain Eukaryota; kingdom Viridiplantae; phylum Streptophyta; class Magnoliopsida; order Malvales; family Malvaceae; genus Adansonia; species Adansonia madagascariensis. The sequence goes on from JBBYHL010435610.1 coordinate 4,543, forward strand.
AAAGGCAATAATAATAATAACAATAGTAGTAGTAGTAGTAGTAGTAGTGATTTTCATTCATATTCCTAATGCTGTCTAGCAGTTTCAGAAGTGTTATATATATCAGAAGATGTCAACAACCATGCCAACGATGTGAACCCCCATAATTACAGCCACAAGTTTCTATAGAAATACTTGCTTGGTCAACATAATAAAATTACAAAAAGAATTAACAATTAAAACTTATTTATTAATTATATACTACAACTGATTTATTAACTATATATCATGACAAAAAATTTTATTTAAAAAATAAATTCATAATTCAAAAATAATTTAATGATCTAAAAAATTACTTAAGTTTGTAAATTCCTATATAAGCTCGATTTTAGTGGACAAAAATTCCTAACATATAAAAATTACATGTCTTGGACAAAAATTCCTAGCATAGTACTTTAGGGTTTTTTTTATCGTGTCTAATAGTGTCAATATATTTGATTTTAATGGATAAAATTTTTTAAATTTTAATCCATTTTATTTTAATAGTAAAATATAAAAATATTATATATATATATTTGTCGAGTCAAGCAATGTTCATGTTTAACCTAGGCATAGTATCAACACTTTCTATAGTTGTTCAAACTTGATTCGACCAACAATTTAAGCTGAAAATTCTATTCAGGCCAATCATATATTATTTAATGTTATAATTTAGACTGGTCCACTTGTCACGCTATTTGCCTAAGTCAAAAGGCTCGTCCAATATTCAAGAAAGCTTTGACAAAAATATAAAACCCTAAAAAATGGGCTTGCGCAAAAAAACAAAAACATTTTTTCTTTTTAGAAAAAAAAAAAAAAAGGTTTTAGCTCCAACATTCAAGGCATGAGCTTGACCCATTTCGACCCAATTTTCAATTTTATAAAATATATTATTTTAATATTTATACATATTATGTAATTTATATCAATCATATAAAAAATAACTATATTTATAATATTATAGTATAAACATTAAAAAAATATTTAGTTATTTATATTTTAAAATTTAATAAAAATATTAAAATATAAACAGTAAAATAAGAAATAACATGTATTTTTATACCTGAATGGGCCTAAGCTACTTAGTCACAAATATAGATGGATCTATGCATCTAACCTAACCTAACCTAACCCATAAAACACTTACATTATAATTATTACAATGTTGAATCATGCACAGCTTCTTATAACTCTCTCTTAGATTTCATTTGTTTCATAAATATTGACTTTTGCAATTTTTATGTTACGATGACAAAAAATGAAATGATAATGAAAATTCACCTGTCTAATTAAAAATAAATTAAAAACTTAGAAATAGATTTTTTTAAAAAAAAATAAGAAAAGACAATTTCTATACTTATTGAAGCACAAAATAAATATTTTCTCAAATTAGACTTACCCACAGGATAAGTCTTGAATAGAAGTTTGAAATTTGGACCCAAGTTGATATATTCTTATATTTATAAATAATTACTTACTAATTTTATTAAAAAGTATATTTATTAATATTAAAATTTTAATATTCAATTAGTTTTTTTAATATTAAAAATATTTGATATTAATATAAACACTTTTTAATCTTTTAAATGGTAATATCATTAAAAAATAATGAAAAATCCACTTTTATTCCTTTGCTTTGGCCTACGTGATACTTAACCCCCTGTGCTTTTTTTGATACTTAACCTCTTTATCTTTTGGCTGTTACGACAAAAAAGGTAACGCCGTTAAATTTAACCCTGATTGATAATTTTATACCAAAAATACCCCTTTTATTTTTTTGGTGAAACCCTAAACCTAAAAAATTTAAAACTCCAACATATTCAATAAACAACCAAAGCCCAATTTAATTAAACCTAAGATTAAAACAATCCATCATCTAAAATTTCAAATCCTATTTAAAAATTCTATAATCTCATTATTTTACCCACAAATTCTAAGATATTTTGTATGGTTATAAAAACTTAAAAAGATGAAAAGTCCATAGCTAGAACAAACTTAACAAAGATGAAAGAAAGCTCATCAAAATCTAGTTAAATCTCATTTTTTTTCCCACGTGATACAAAGCAACATTTATAAAAAGAGAAAAACACCAAATAATCAGCTATAATCGCTTTCTGCTTTAGGCTATAACTCGATAAAAGGAAAAAAAAAGAAAAAAAATCTTAGGGTAAGCAAAACAGCAACAGTAGTAATAATAATAGTAAAAATATGACATTGTAAATATTGGAGGCAACTTTTATTATTACAAAGCTTATTGAGATTTAAAAAAACAACTAACTATTTAGGTGTCTGGAAAAAAAAGATAAATAGAAAAATAAACCAAATTTGATGAAAATGACAAGCTTACATGAGTCAAACCAGATCTTTCAAAGGCTCCTTCTATGTTTGTAGTGTTGACCAAAAATCTCAACCAATTTGAACATAGACAAGAAGAAAAATATTTGATATGAAATTAGAGAGAGAAAAGAAGAATAAGAAGGGTTTTTTGCATCAAGTTCAAAAGTATAATAGCGATTTCACACTAATATCTAACAGAGTTAAGTTGTGACAGACGAAATAAAAGCATAGGGGATTTAAGTGTCATAACATGGGGTTTTTTGGTCGAAACGCTAAAATATAAGAGGTGAAAATGAACTTCTCCCAAAAATTAATATTATTATTGTAAATATTATACTATGCTCTAAATCTCATTATTGATAATAGATCTATTTTTTAACATGATTAAATTATTTTTAAATTAGCAATTTCATTTATTTTATTAAATTTTTTATCATGACACGTAATTAATAAATAAGTTTTACTTGTTAACCTTTTTTGTAAATATTCTATGGGTTTTTATTTGATTTTGGTGCACCGTAAACTCTGTTACCTCATTAAAAGTTTTTAAAATAAAATATAGATAAATTTTATTTCATCAAACATTATTTGATTTGCTGACAGTATATAGATTTATACTCTATCTTAAGTGCATCAAATATAAGTCTTTATTTCACATTTCAAATGATGAAACCAAGAAAGTATCATTACATAGAAGTTTCTATATATGACTGCAGTTCTCAAAGTGCAAAGCAAATTTAGATTCAACTACATCTGATCCTGTCATATAAGAACTTAAAGGATTTTAAGATTCCATACTCAGCATCATTGAACAAAGCAAACAAGTTTAAAAGCTAAAAAGTTGAACTGTTACCTGTCTGTCACATCTTGGTGTGGAAGTTGAATTGATGTCCATGTTTCAATATTTAGCTTTTCTTGAGATTGTTTACTATCACTCCTTCCACCAGAAAACTAAGATAAATTAATATTATTTTCATTTTCATCAACTACTAAACTCTTTTCAATAATAAGATCTTTTAGCTCTTGAGTGCTTTTAAACTGAAAAACCTTTTTTTTATAAATAAGACTCATAAGCTTTCATAAAAATTCTTGTCGAATCAAGAATGAAGTTTTCATTCTATACATGCCAGATCATGAATTAGTAACTGCATCCAATCTGCAAAAAAAATCCCAATTGTTTCGAACTTCTTGTTTTTGGAATGGAATATTTACAAAATCCCCATGAATATAATCAAACCTTATTCCACAGTATTTACATGAGATTCCTCTTTCTTATTCTTAACCAAGTCCCTGAGAGGGTTTTGTTGATCCATAATTAATGTTTCATCTTTTGTTTCTTTTTCATTTGTTTTGAGAAATAAACCCAATTAGAATAACTAGACAAAAGCTCATTACAAAGCAAATGCTCTTGTACAACTTCTAACGTCAAAGTGCAAGATTTGCTAGATGTGAAATCCCATTATATTCGATGAGTTAAGGATTTGTTGGGAATTTTGGATCGAAGAAGAAGTAGATCAAGATATGGTGTAGAAAAACCCAGATCGATATGAATAAAAGATGCCTCTCGTTTTCTTATTCCAAGAAAGTATGTAGTTGTAAAAAAAAAGAATAGTTCTAAAATAAAATGTTGGCCTTATTAATTGCTGTGGGTAAAGAGCAACCCCGACTAGACTAGAGTTGTTGAATGGAAAAAGGCTCACTGTTGCACACCATATAAAGCCTACCAATGACAGCAAAGAAAAGACTTAGAGAGCAATATCTTTGAATGCACCGTCCAAGTAGGGCACGAGATAGTGACTGATCCCACCATGTTCAACGATTAGAAGACTAGCCTAGATGATGGTCAATCCCGTACTGGCCCTTGACTAAGAGAAAGCGCTGAGGGATTTCAATTTATTAGTTCATATACTAAAGATACGCTTAAGAAGCTTCAAGCTAGGCTTTCCCTCCATTATAGATTAATTCTTTCCTTAGGCTAGTAAGATATTCTTAGGGCAGGAATGAGACATTTCAATCAAGAAAGATAAAGGAACGAGATGGGATAGTTGCGAATGTAGACATCTAATTTTGTCCGGGTCCTCTTTTTTCTTTTTTTTTTTGATAATCCTGAATGTTCGAGATTGAGAACTTAATGGCAACCCTTATTGGGAATGATCTTTTTCAGATGAATCAGACATTCTCAAAACCTTTTTATTCATAGTTAAATGGCTGTAAGTTCATGTGATAAAAAAAGAATCACACTTTAATCTCTAATTTTAGATATATAGGATGAATATTTAAGAGAAAAATTATTTTTTATCTTTTCTTGTCAAAATTTTGAAAATTTGTTTCTGCGAATGATATCGCGGTCAAATTTCTTATTTTTAAGAATTTTTAGAGAATTTTCATTAAACTTGGAAGTTGACCGTCGTATAATTACACTGATACTTGTATAATATTTATGTTGATATATACTCTAAATATTCAAGGAAAAATTCATTGACATTTTATACCATAAGGAGTCAGGTTATCCATTTTTGTGACAAATTTTGAATTTTTTATAGTATTGCAAGTATTATATTCGTAAAATTTTTCCTGATAAAATTATTTCAGGTTCTAGATTCTCATCTTTACCATTTTATAAATTAGTATTTTAGATAATAGGTTTTATTTAATTCAATTTTACATAAATTTAAATGAATTCTTTGAAATTTTCTCGATTCTAAAATACGAGCTTTTCTTTATCTGTAAAATTTTATGGTGAAAGTTTCTCAAATTTTCAACTTCAAAATTCTTTAAAAATTTGCATTTAATTACCATTAAATCATTTTTTCAAAATTCATTTTATTTTAAAAGTTTTACATTTTCCTCCTATTCCCAAAATATGGAGTTTTCTACTCTGTAAATTTTTTTGAGAAGATTGTTCTTACTCTATAATTTTTAAAATTCTTCAAATATTATTATTTAATTTATATTAAATCAGTTTTAGAAAAATTCCTTTTATTTTTTTCAGTTTTGCATTTTTCTTTTGAAATTCTTCTATTGTCAAAATAGGAATTTTTTTTACTCCGTAATTTTTGAAAAGATTTTTCTTAGTTTATAACTTTTAAAATTCTTTAAATATTATGATTTAATCCATGGTAAATCAGTTTTGAAAATTCAATTTTTTTATGAGTTTTAGAATTTTTTCTATTACCGAGATATGGGTTTTATACTCCGTAATTTTTTTGATAGAATTTTTCTGAGTTTATAATTTTTAAAATTGTTCAAATATTAATATTTGATTCATATTAAATCATTTTGTAAAATTCATTTTATTTTATGAGTTTTGAATTTTCTTCCATAATTTCTTTCGTTTCCAAAAAATACGGAGTTTTCTACTCCGTAAATTTCTTCAATAGGATGTTTTGGAGTTCATAATTTTTAAAATTCTTTAAATATTTTTTTTAAACCCTTATTAAATCAGTTGGTAAAAATTTAATTTATTTTATGAGTTTTGTATTTTTTTCGTATATGATAATTTTCCCAATAAGGTTTTTTTCTCGTATAATTTTATGAGTTTTTGAGTTCCAATCAGTTTTTTTCATTATTTCATTTAAAAAAAATTATTTATAATTATCAATTATTAATTTTCTATTTTATTATTATTATTTTAATTTTATTTTAGTTATTAGTTATTTTTTACTAGTTTCAAGAAAACTAGTCTAGTTAATTTTCAACTTTTCCCCGAACTAATTTGGTTGGTTTCTAATTACCAATTACATAATATTTTGTAGGCAATCATGACAATATTTTTTTGAATGACCCTTTGTCAAAGTAATGCAAATTTCACCTTCTTATGCTAATCATGACAAAAATATAATAAAAGAAATAAATTAATTTTTTTCTTTTCTTCTCTTGGAGTTTTGGTCAAGAGGATTTGGGGGATCCTCTTGGCCGAAGCTCCTCCTTTATAAAAGGCAAAGGATGTGTTTTCATGGGGTTTTGGCTAAAAAGAAAAAGAAGAGAGTTTGGAAGAAAAAACACTAAAAATATACATTTTTACTTAGTTTTTCAAGTCTTTTTCTTAAGGTATCACACTTGTTTTCTTTTCTTTTCTCAATTTGGATTCATTTTCATCCTTATTCATAAGCCAAAATCATGTTAAGGCTTATAGATTCTCATCCATGTTGAAAGGCTAAACATAGTGGCTTTAAAAAGTTTTTGTATTTTTTGTTATTTTTTTTGCTAAATCTTGTTTATATATGTATATAATATTATTCTTGTTATTATGATTATGATTTTGTTGTATTTATGTTGATGTTTCTTTCATGTTATTGTGATTTTGATATGTTGATTAGAACAATATTATATTTAGTTTATGATTTTACTTTGATTTAAGTTTGATAATAATTATTTATGTAGATTTCCATGATTTTTTATGTCAAAGCATGTATGTATTTCATGTTTTTCACCTTGGCTGAATGTGATTGGAATTCTTCATGATCATTTTGTGCTTATTTTTATTTGATTTCATGATTTTTAGATTATTTTGTAATATTAGTAAACATAGGGACTAAATTGCAAAATTTGTTAAAGTTTTTTTTAACAATTTTGGCTTGGTTGAGAGCTTTCTAAGTCATGAGATTTCTGATTTGTGTATTTGTAAACATGTTTTAGGTATTTTTAATACTTTAGGGGTTATTTTGTAAATATTAAAAAGTTTAAAGACTAAATTGCAAGATATAAAAATTATGTTTGTGGCTAAAAATGCTTGGGCGAACCTTCTTGCATATTGTTTCCATGATTTTTGTGTTGACTCTTTGCTGGTTTGATGATTTTTAATGATTTTTTTGTGGTATTTTATCATACATGAGTCAAAATATAATTTTATAAAGTTTAGGGGTTACTTTGTAAATTGTAGAAAAATTTTTTTAGGGCAAGGTATTTGGCCGAATCTTTGTTGATATATTGGTTGTACTTTCATGCATAATTTCATATGATTTTTATAATTTTAGGTTATTTTATTTTGTAGGGGCTAAAATGAAAATTTAAAAAAATGTAGGGACTAAATAGCAAATTTTCATATATTAGGGGCAAAATGGACATTTTACTGATTTTAAAGATTTCTATTATTTCTATGGACTTCCGTAGGGATATAAAAATTTTAAAACTTTTCGTATTTGATTGGTGTTTTGAAGGATACAAAATGTAATTTTCAAAAATTTAAGGGTATTTTGGTAATTTTGCCCATTAAGATGCTTTGATGCTAAAAGTGAGCATTTTATGATTGGTTTAGTCTTCTATGGTCATTTTAAGGTCCATTAGGAATACCAGGATAGCTTCACGTCGAAGGTATACCCCAAGGGCATTTAGTAATTTTGCTCATCGGATGCTTTTACGTTAAAGGTGAATATTTAGGATTACTTTAGCCTTCCAAGCTCATTTTAAGGTCCATTAGGATTACCGGGATATTTTCACCTCAAAGGTATACCATAGGAGCATTTTAGTAATTTTGCTTATCGAGACATTTTTATGCAAAAGATGAATATTTTAAGATTGGTTAAGCCTTCTAAGGTAATTTTAAGGTCCATTAAGGTTACAGTGATACTTTCACGTCGAAGGTATACCCTAGGGGTATTTTGGTAATTTTTTTAAAATCGAGTCCTAGATAGTAATCAAGATTTTTTTATGCCAAAGGTACATATTTAGGATAGGTTCATCTAGTTCTTATCATTTTAGCGCTCTTTAGGGTTACCGAGATACTTTCACATCAAAGGTATACCCTAGGGATATTTTGGTAAATTTTTTCATTGGGATGCTTTTATGCCAAAGGTGAATTTTTAGGATTACTTTAGCCTTCCTAGATCATTTTAAGGTTTATTAGGGCATTTTCGTAATTTTTCTTTAAGTCTAGTCTTAGATAAGCATTAGGATGCTTGTAGGCCGAAAATGCATATTTAGGTTATGTTGGCCCTTTTTCAATAATTTTCAAGTTCTTTAGGGGTTACTGGCATACTTTCATGCAGAAGATATACCCCAGGAGTATTTTTTAATTTTTCATTAGAACCAAATCCTACATGAATAGTAAGATACTTTTACATCGAAAGTATACATTAAGAATATGTTCATCATATTAGGTCATTTCTAGGTCATAAAGTTCGTATTTTTTATTAATAAAATTATTTTTATAAATAAGGTAATATCTTCTAATTAAATTAATACATAAGATTCATGCCAGAATATGTGAGGAACTTTATGGATTATTTTAATAGCGATATATCCTTTTTCAAATAAGAAGTCGAAATTTTTCAATTTTGAAAAAAAATAAAACCTTTCGTATTCCGCATGGTTTTCCAGCAGGATACGATAAAATATTCGTGTCCACTTGGTTCCCTGGGAGGGTACGAATAATTTTGTGATTTCTAAAGCATTAAAACCTGATTTTCTCCTAATAATAAATTTCTTTAATAAAATATCAAGGGAATTATAATTAAATATCAAATATTGAAACCAAATAAAAATCAAAATTTGAGTTAACACGCGATTAATAAGGTATAGATTGCCAGGCATCATGAGAAGGTTGATCCTTACTTGTGATTGTAACCGACTCTCGGACCCTTTCATGCAATTTCTAGTATGAACACAGACCTTGCAGTTTGTTTTCATGGGTTTTGTAACCCTCGAAAATATAAACTTCTATAGGTGTCTAGTCTCACTTGGATAAAATAAGATTGGTAGTGACTCCAAAATAAATGGTCATTTCGTAACGACAATTTGGAGAAGTCGAGTAAGCGATTCATCTCGACAACTCAGTCCTTAAGATGAGGATAATACCCCTAAAAATAAAAGGAAATAATTATATATATAGATATTTATATAGATACAATGGATACATTCACCATTTTAAGTCGGGCTGGTCAGGATTCATATTAGGGCCACGTTGCGAGAGCTTGGCGACTCTACTGGGGACATCTTAGTGAGTCAGGCCTAAAATTAGTTACGGGTTAAATAAATCTTGATTAATTTGGTTTCAATAAATATTTAATTACAATTCCTTAAAAAAATTATAATTATTTTTGCCCGATTTGTCTTTGTGTTTTTTTTTGTTTTCTTTGGAATTTAAGATTGGGGTTTTATTAATGTTCCCGGAAAAACCAAATAAAAATCAAAATTTGAGTTAACACGCGATTAATAAGGTATAGATTGCCAGGCATCATGAGAAGGTTGATCCTTACTTGTGATTGTAACCGACTCTCGGACCCTTTCATGCAATTTCTAGTATGAACACAGACCTTGCAGTTTGTTTTCATGGGTTTTGTAACCCTCGAAAATATAAACTTCTATAGGTGTCTAGTCTCACTTGGATAAAATAAGATTGGTAGTGACTCCAAAATAAATGGTCATTTCGTAACGACAATTTGGAGAAGTCGAGTAAGCGATTCATCTCGACAACTCAGTCCTTAAGATGAGGATAATACCCCTAAAAATAAAAGGAAATAATTATATATATAGATATTTATATAGATACAATGGATACATTCACCATTTTAAGTCGGGCTGGTCAGGATTCATATTAGGGCCACGTTGCGAGAGCTTGGCGACTCTACTGGGGACATCTTAGTGAGTCAGGCCTAAAATTAGTTACGGGTTAAATAAATCTTGATTAATTTGGTTTCAATAAATATTTAATTACAATTCCTTAAAAAAATTATAATTATTTTTTCCCGATTTGTCTTTGTGTTTTTTTTTTGTTTTCTTTGGAATTTAAGATTGGGGTTTTATTAATGTTCCCGAAAAGATTCATTTATCACTTCACACCTACTGAGCACGAATGCAGTAGCTTCTTTTTTGGATTTCTTAAAGGATATAGGTATTTAGGAGGGGGCAAAGTAGCTCTGCCTTCTGAGGTGTTAGCCTTTATTTGGGCTAGTGAAAAGCCTGCCAGGTATAGATTCCTACGCCTACCTGAGGTGTTACCCTCGTTATGGGCATGGAAGATATTCCCACTCGGATGGGACCCTTTCCGACATAAACTTGCAATGGGTAAGGATAAGGTACCTCGTTAGTCCATTTTAGGCTAGAGGAGTGATTCGAGAACCGATTTAGGGGTTGACCTAAATTTCATATAATTAACCTCGTGATCTCCTATTTAAAATCACACCCTACTTTAGACATCACCACAAATTAGGAACACATGAAGGGATAAATGCATTTTTTTCTATGATAATATTTTTGTTGTGTGGTGTTATCTTTTTGTGTTACGTTATATTATTGCTTGAATTTATTATCCTTTTTATGATACTAACTCATTCGTCTTTTTCTTTTTTCTTGTGCATTTTTCATTTGCATATAGGGACGCTTGCTTTAAATTTGAATTTTAGCTCAGTTTAATTTCTGTTAGACTTTATGGGTGAACGATTGTATGCGGTTGTTATTTCTAAGACAATCAAGGAATTTCCTATTGAGTTAGAATCAAATCGGAAGGAGTGGGGGGACTATATACCAAGAGAATTTATGTGAGAGTTACCGAAGATTATGCATTTAGATCTCTAACAGAATAATTTGACAAACTTGGCTGATATATGGGATGGTTGGAGCAATGGGAGGCAGGCTCAGTTTATTGAAAACTATAGACATATCGCTCTTCTCCATAGAATAACAATAGACGAACAATTGGTCCATGTTTTGATCAAGTTCTGAGATCCTTCTTATAGATGTTTTTCATTTGGTTAGCATGATTTAACCCCTCCAATAGAGGAGATTGCGTTTGTACTTGGGTTAGGGCCTTAAGAGTAAAGACCTATCTATTGTAAGGAACATAACCCGGTGAGTCTTCAAAAGAAGTTAGGACAGATTCTTGATTTACCACCCCAGTCAACATTACACCATATTGAGCATAAAGGCAATACGAGTGTTATCTCGTGGCAATTTCTAAAGGAATACATCAAGGGGCACTCAGATAGGGAGGAAACCTTTGATGCTTAGGCCTTGGCTATTTATGGATTAGTGTATTTTCCAAGGATATTCGGGCACATTAAAGTAGCCATAGTGGACTTCTTTGAGCAATTAAAGAGGAACGTCCATCCTGCTCCTACTATTCTAGCCGAAATCATCCGAGCGCTCAATGCGTGTTGAAAATCAGGCAGAAGCAGGTTTTTTGGGAGTGCGTTGTTATTGTACATTTGTGCCTGAAGCCATTTTTGGGGTGAGGGTGCTATTAAAGCAAAGCCATACTTCTTGCATTTCATTCCTCTACAAGAGTTCAAGAAAAGTTGCACGATTCAGGATCGAAAAATCAATGGATGGAAACACTGGAAAATTTGGCTCCTGCAGATATAACCTGACGAGCTCTTTGGTTTACGCCTAAACCTTTTCTATATCGATGTGGTCAATTACTTTTCATGCCTTTGCTTGGTTTATGGCGAACTGTACGATATTCACCACTTTTGGTCCGATGACAATACGGATCGCAAAAGTTTATTCCAACGACTACCAGGTTGGCTAGCACAGACTTAGACTATTCTAGAGAAGGTTATAGGAGTCCACTTCAATCAATAGCCTTACATTAGAGAACAAGGTATGAATCAAAGATAAGTGCTTACACGGATCAAACAACTCCTGGGTATAACTCCTGGAGGCATATTCGAGGATGTAACTTAATCATCCCAAGTACAAATGGATTTATTCCTTAAGTGTCTATAGAACCATAACCTCCGATGCCTTCTAAAGTGGAGTTGATAAAATAAGAAGTCGAGAGAGACCGCAAAAGATTGGCCATGGAAAACCAAGCTTTTTAGGAAGAAATTATGTACTCGAAGATGAAAACGGAGGCCAAGGAAAAAAACCATCAAGGAGATGGAAGAACAATATAACTTCATGAAATAAGATTGGATCGAACTAAATAAAAAAATGAAACTTGCTGACATATCCGAGAGTTCAAGCAAATCTCCCAGTAAGATGTTAAAAGAGATGCACAAACTTCACCAAGAGCTGAGGGGTGGAAAACAAGGGCCTTAGAAGGAGAAGCCAAAGTAGCCACTTTCGAATGGGAGAGAAAAGCACATGCTAACACCCGCGCTCCGTTAAGGAGATCTATAGAAAAGAATGAGTAGCTCAAGATTACTTTAGGTGCAAAGCTAGAAAGAATGGCCAGATTGTTCCAGGAAAGGGAAATTCTTGCTATGACTGTCAAGGAAATGGGACAAGTCTTGCTTCAACAACAACGTGATATTGATGCATGGGCACAAGCTTATCAGGAATTGTATATCTTGGGATAATAAGTTGTATTGGGTCAAGAATGAGTCTAATAGATGGAAGGCCAACTCTTTAGGTTGACAATTCTACGTTGATCACCTTACACAACAGATTCACTCAGTGGTCATTCAAGTAAGACATATGGTGGAGAAAATTCATGTTCTAAAAAGTCAAATTAACCTAGTTGGCGAATTTGGTCCTGATGTACTTATGTAACTGGAACAAGCAGAACAACAATATGACCAGATTAGAACTTTCCTTAGATGCAATCCTAACATGATAAACAATGTGTAACCCTTTGAAAAGTTAATGGAATTTACGATTTTGAAATCTTTCATTAAAGCAAGCACTCCTATAAGTACATTTATACCTTTATATCATGCATTTGTATCATTAACATACATATATAAAATCATTCATTCATTCATGCATTCATTAATAAATTCATAATTTAATAAAATTTGGAATTCTTTTTTTTTAAGGTTTTAAACATTGCTAATCAGGAGAGACCTGCTGAACAACAACTTACTCATTGCTATTACACTAGATTAAAAGTGAAAAAAATGGCAGAGGATCAGTTGGCAAGATTAGAAAGACTTGAAGAAAGCCAACGTCAATCCCAAGAGAATATGATCAAAAGGCAGGAAGAAATACAAGCCCAAATCACCATGTTGATGGAATTAGTATTGCTAAGAAAGTCAATGCATTCGCTTGAAATCGGTCTTACTCTTGCCGACTCCTCTGGGGGGTCCAACCTAAGACACAATAAGCACCTGTACTAGAAACTCAAACCCTAAATATGCCAACTATACAGCAAAATACCCTCAGAGCTACACCACATCTAGTGATTGTTATTAATCCTAATACTTTCTCACAAGGGGTTGATACTAAAGCTGCACGACAGGAGATAACAATTCCTAATATTATTGAAGAAATAGAACAACAATGACAAAAAGCCAAAACTGAAGTAGAGATTGAGAAAAAAAATTGCAGCTTTTAGAAAGAAGGTTGAAAGCCATAGAAAAAGATGAATTTTGCACTAGTGTAGATCTTGGGGATCTTAGTCTGGTTTTTGATTTGATTTTGCCATCGATGTTTAAAATGCCTACATTTGAAAAATATAAGGGCACCACTTCTCCACAAGCTCACATCAAGATGTTCATTCAAAAAATGGTAGGCTATTCGCACAATGATAAGCTCCTTATTAACTATTTTTAAGAAAGTTTAACTAGATCGGGATTGAATTGGTATAATAGTTTGACTCATAGTCAAATTCAATGCTAGTTGGATTTAGCCAATGCATTCTTGTAACAGTAGAAGCATATGGTTGAATGGGTTCCTAATAGGTTAACCCTATAAAATATGGAGTAGAAGCCCACTGAGTCTTTTAAACAGTACGCTCAAAGGTGGAGAGATGTGGCATCTCAAGTCCAGCCCCTCTTAACTAAAAAAGAAACCACCGTGCTCTTTGTAAGCACCTTACGTCCTCCCTACTATGATAAGTTGGAACAAAATGCAACCAAAAATTTCTTTGATCTTATTATTTCTGGAGAAATGATTGAAGCTGCCATAAAGGTAGGAAAAATTACGATAGAAGAACCATCTATTAAGAAAAAAATGGGACCTCCCAAGAAAAAAGAGGAAACTTTATCCGTCAACTATGTAAGTTAACCCTTCTGCCAAGAATCCTATCCTTTCTACCGAAATCAAAGTTAGCAACCCTGGAATACCTTATCTCTGAATACACCTCAACCTCTCACCTCCTCTTCACCATAGAATACTACCGATAATCATCCTCAAAACCAAACACAGACCAATCCAAATCAACCTGCCTAAAAAAACAACCAACCAAGACCTTGTCATGAGCCTCTTCCTTATTCTTACAAAGAAATATTCGATAAGCTTTTAGAGGCTCGATTAGTAACTCTTCTCTTTGTAAAACCATATGAGGGTGACTTACCTAGTTGGTATGACTCGAATGCATATTGTGAATACCATGCAGTAGTTGGTCATCTAATTGAAAATTGTACCGCTTTTAAAAATAAGGTCCATAGTCTTCTAGAAAGATGAGCTTTCAAATTTGATACAGCCTCAAGACCCAATGTAACGACAAACCCTTTACCCAATCATTCTAAATCGGGATCAATGCTTTGATCCCCAAAGAGGAGCATAAGGCAAAAAGAGATGTGTGAAAGGTTAAGGTCCCAGTGGAAGAAACCTAGGCTATTCTGATTAAAGGAGGAATCCTTTGCTAGAATCATGAATATATGAGTTACTAATCAAACCCAAGCCCAAACTTTTGCAAGTTTCATGCTATTAATAGGCATAGTCTATAGAATTGTTCAAAAATTTTTGCTCTAGTTCAAAAACTGATGGATAATGGAGTTGAATTTTATTCAGAAACCCTCGACATGAGAAAAGTCGGTTGAAAGGTCATCCAAATTTCCCTATGGGGTGGGTCATCCATTGGTCATTTATTGTAATCGACTAAAACCCATGCCTCCCAAGAATGAGAATATTCCAAAGCTTATCCTTCAAACTCTGACACCTTTTTCTGTATAAAGACAACAAGCAAGTGCCTTGGAGATATGATGTTGGACTGACAACTCTACAAGCTTCGGCAAGTCAATTAGCAGCCGTTGATATCACTAGAGCCAGCCATATGACTCGAAGTGGATGAGTCTATAACCCATAAAGTAATAAAGCTACTCCTAAGCCAAAAACAAAAAGGCAGGTGTTCAGAAAAGTAGTAATTGTTAAAGATAATCCTATCAGAATTTAAGAACCGCTTAAGGAGAAAAATGCTACTAAATTTTTAAAATTCATAAAGCATAGTGAGTACAGCATCGTGGACCAATTAAAGTAGCAGCCAGTAAAAATTTCTATATTAGCATTACTATTTAGCTCAAAAACTCATCAAAATGCATTTCTAAAAAGCTTAATCAAGTTTATATCTCACAAGACATTTCAGTTAACAAGCTTGATTGTCTGGTAAATAACATCATTCAGCGACGATAAAATTCCCCCAGGTGGTACGACTTCCACGAGAGCTGCATATAACTACTGAATGCAATAGGACTATACTGCCTAAAGTACTTATTGACAATGGTTCAGCTCTCAATGTCATGCCATGGGTTACTTTGTCTAGGTTTCCAGTAGACTGTAGTTAGCTCAAGCATAGTCAAATAGTGGTCAAAGCTTTTGATGGGACTAAGAGAGAGATTAAAGGAATTATTTATGTCCCCTTAATGATTGGTCTATGCCTTTTTGATGTTAAATTTCAGGAATTAGATATTGCCCCTGCATATAACTCTCTCTTGGGACAACCTTGGATACATTCTATCATTGTTGAACCCTCTTCCCTTTATCAAAAAGTCAAGTTTAACAAATTGGTCAGCATATCAGGTGGAAAAGACATAATAGCTATGACTTCAATTGAGCCTTCTTACGTTAAAGTGAATACTGATGCATAGGAACACTCATTTAGGGCATTTAAGGTTGTTAATGCTACTTTTGTTGTTGAGGGATCTCTAGTCCCAATACGTCAACTTTTCAAAAGCACTCATATAGGTTTAAAGATCACGATGGGAAATGGTGCCCGAGTAGAAAAAAGGCTTGGCAAGCATTTGCAAAGGATAAGTCGATCTATTCAGGTGATTGGTAAAAGAGACCAATATGGATTGGGTTACAACCTTGGAAGCAACTTAAAAAGGAAAACAATAAAGCGAGTTATGGGGAAGAGTTTGAGTCAGGATTTAATTCCATATCCTTCTTTGAAAGAAACTTTTTGCTATGGTGGGACCATCAATTTTGCTACTCAAGGAAAGAAAGCAAGTGACAATATGATAATGATCATTTCGAGTCCTATGAATTTTTAAGTGAACACAGTCAATTCAGATAATAAAGAGTCGAGGAATTATCATGGGATTCATCCCTGCCCTATTAGATATGTCTGGACCAATTAGACTGTTACTGAAAGAACTATAATGTCTGAGACTAATCCAAAGTAATTCCAAGAACTCACCTAATTAGTTTTGGCCCAAAAACATACAAGGATTTTTTTGTAAAGGGCATAAACATGTCATATCATCATTTTTAGAAATGAAATGCATAAACTTTTTATATGTATTCAGAATTCTCTTACATCTATATTCATTTTTTTCCTTTTACATTCTTTTTCCTTTTCACATACCTATATATGAATCATCTCATATTTTCTTGTTTGCTTTTACAGATCCCTTGACCAAAAAAAAAGAGGATGATCTCTTTCAGAATTCAAAAGTTGATTTTGAAAGATCTATCTGCTCGAATGAGGATGATCTCGAAGAAGATTTCAATGATTGCATTTTACCCCCTGACTTGTTAAAATTACTTGAGCAGGGGATAAATGAATAATGCCTCATGAAAAGCCTACTAAGGTTATAAATTTGCGGGAAGAGGATGATAGAAAAGAAGTCAGAATTGGAACTATTATCATGCCCATAACTAAAGTAGAGCTGATAAATTTGCTCCAGGAGTTTCGTGATGTTTTTGCATGGTCATAGCAAGATATGCTAGGTTTAGACCTAGAAATAATGGTCCATAAGCTGCCTCTAAAACTAGAATGCAAGCCGGTTCAGTAGAAATTAAAAAGGATAAAGCTTGAAATGCTGTTGAAAATTAAGGATGAGGTGAAGAAACAATTTGATGCCGAATTTTTCAAAATGTCAAAGTATCTAGAATGGGTTGCTAATATTGTCCCGATTCCCAAGAAAGATAAGAAAGTTAGAATGTGTGTAGACTACTAGGATTTGAATCGAGCAAGCCCAAAAGAATTTTTTCTCTTCTTTATATTGATACATTGGTCGATAACACCGTAAAGAATTATCTATTTTCTTTCATGGATTGATTTTTAGGCTATAATCAGATTAGAAAGCCTTTGAAAACATGGAGAAGATAAATTTTGTCACTATGTAGGGCACCTTTTGCTATAAGGTGATGCCATTTGGGCTGAAGAATGTAGGGCAACTTATCAAAGGGCAGTGGTCACTTTATTTCATGACATGGTGCATAGAGAAATTGAGGTGTATGTTGATGACATGATTTCCAAGTCTCCTCAAGAAGAAAGGTATGTCGTGGATTTGAGAAAATTATTTGAAAGGCTCAGAAAATATAAGCTAAAGTTGAATCTGACAAAGTGTACTTTCAGTGCAAGATCAGGGAAGCTATTGGGTTTTATCGTAAGTAAAAAAGGGATTGAGATCAATCTTGATAAGATCAGAGCTATTCAGGAACTGCCACCTCTACACATGCAAAAGGAAGTAAAAAGCTTTCTTGGGAAGTTGAATTATATTACTTGTTTCATTTCTGAACTCACAGACAAGTGTGATCCAATCTTTCAGCTTTTTTGAAAACATAACCTAGGAGAGTGGGATGAAGATTGTCAAATAGCATTCGAAAAGATGAAACAATATTTAGCAAATCCTTAAGTTCTTGTACCCTCGATTCTAAGGTGTCCTGTTATATTGTACCTTTCAATATTTGAACGGTCGATAGGGTGTGTGCTAGGGCAACTCGATGAGACTGGTAAGAAAGAAAGGGCAATCTATTACCTCAGCAAGAAGTTTTTGGAGTATGAGGTAAATTATTCCTAAATCGAGAAAATATGTTATGCCCTAGTTTAGATTACAAAAAGGCTCAAGTAATATATGCTATATCATACTACTCGATTGATCACCAAAATAGATCCAATCAAGTATCTTTTTAAAGCCCCAGCATTGTCTTGAAGAATGGCGAGATGGCAAGTGTTATTATTAGAATATGTTATAGTTTATGTGAGCCAAAAAACTATCAAAGGAAGTGCCATCACCAAAGTCTTAATGAGTCGAGCTCTTAATGATTATCACCACTGGATTTTGATTTTCCTGATGAATATTTAACGAATGTTTCTATTGAAGATGAAGGTGACCAGGCAGGGAAAGTAGAATGGAAACTGTATTTTGATGGGGCTTCAAATGCTTTGGGTCATGAAATTAGAGTAATTCTAATATTTTCTTAAGAAGATTCTTATCTTTTTACCGCTAAATTGAATTTTGATTGCACAAATAATATGGCGGAGTATGAAGCATGTGTAATGGGACTTCTTGTAGCTATTAAAAGAAATGTGCTAGTATTAAAAGTCTATAGGGATTTAGCCCTGGTGATTTATCAGTTATGAGTGGAATGGGAAACTCGAGATTCGAGTTGGCCCAATATAAAAAGTTGATTTTTGAATTGTTACAAGAGTTTAAGAAGGTGGATTTTATTCACTTGCCTCGAAATTAAAATTAGATGGCTGATGCTCTTGCTAATCTTGCCTCAATGTTTAAGGTGAATGAGAATGACAAAATGACTCAATTTAGATGAATTTATATGAGCTGCCGCGTATTGTTACAATGTTAAAGCTAAATAGGATGGGAGTCCATGGTATTATGATATTAAAAGGTATCTCAAGAACTAAGAATGTCCGAACAATGCCTTTGAAAATGACAAAAAAAACCTTGAGAAGATTAGCAATGAACTTTGCTATGGATAATGAAATTCTTTATAAAAGACACTATGATCAAACATTATTAAGATACGTAGATGCTCCAAAGCACATAGAATTTTAGAAAAAGTACATGAAGGAGTTTATGGGATTCACGCCAATGGCCATAAAATGGCTAGACAAATTATAAGGTTGGGTTACTTTTGGATGACTATGGAGGGAGACTGTGCTAAGTATGCTTGGAAATATCATAAATGTCAAATTTATAAAATAAGATTCATGTCCTACCTTCACCATTACATGTCATAACTGCTCCATGGCCCTTTTCTATATGGGCCAGGGATGTTATTAGGCCAATTACCCCTATAGCTTTAAATCGTTATCATTTTATTTTGGTGGCTATAGACTATTTCACCAAATGGGTTGATGCAGCTTTTTATGCAAATTTGACAAAGTCAATGGTGATTAAATTCCTGAAGACTAATATTATTTGCTATTTTGGAATACCTGAGAGGATCATAACTGAAATGCCTCCAACTTGAATAATAAATTGATGACGAAGGTATGTACCCAACTCAAAATTTCTCATCATTATTTAGTGAGATATCATCCAATGATGAATGGAACGATGAAGTAACTAATAAAAATATTAAGAAGATTATGGCTAAGATTGTGGAGACCTATAAAGATTGGCATGAAAAGCTCCCTTTTGCACTTTTAGCACATAGAACTTCAATGCGGACCTCTACTGGGGCAACCTTTTATTTACTGGTATATGGCAAAGAAGCTATTTTACCAATTAAGGTTGAAATTCCCTCCCTCCGGGTATTGACGGAGACCAAATTGAAGAAAGTTGAATGGGTCCAAGATCGTTATGAATAGTTAAATTTTATTAAAAAGAAAAGACTGCAAGCAATTCAGCATGGGCGAATGTATTAGAAGAAAATGATGAGAACTCGTGATAAGAAGTTCTATCTAAGACAATTTCATGAAGGGGAGATGGTATTAAAGAAAATCTCTTCTTGGCCAAAGAGATTCACGTGGTAAATGGGCTCCGAATTGGGAAAGACCCTATATGGTTTAAAAAGCATTTTCTAACGAGTCATTAATTCTGGCAGAAATGGATGGGCACACTTTACCCAATCCTATCAATGTTGAAAAAGTAAAAAAGTATTATGTTTTTAAAAAATAAAAAATAATAATAAAAACATAAAAAAAGTTAAAATGATAGGCCTTAAGTTGAAAACTCAAAAATTACAACTCAGGCAGAATGATGATTATGAAGTGAAATTCACTGAAAACTCAAGATCGAAAAGGAAGGCTTTATGCAATCGAAGACATCCTCCAAGAGATTGATCCATGAAAGAGCAGTGTTCTAATCAAGAAAGACTTTTAAAGATTTAAATGAGAGATTCCAACCATCTGGATAACACCAATTTTTGTCCTATTCTTTGTATATAATCTTATTAAAAAACCTAATATTGTATTTTCTTCCCTTTATTAGAATATATCTATACTTTTTATTCATACCCTTTTCACTCTTTTATTCAGGCCTTTGTTACCTTTATTTGTACCTTCATCATTTTTAGCTTTGTCATACCTTTTTCATTCGTATATGTTTCTGACAAATGATGATTGACATCTTATAAATAAAAAATAGAAGAAAAGATTTCTTTGCATTACTTTGGATTAAAGACTAACATTATAGGGACTTTAGTCATTGTTTCAATTCTCCAAACATTTTAGGAAGGGTAAGAAATCAACTAATAATTGGATATCCTCAAAGAAAAGGGAAATTGGGTAGCCCTAGTTCAAGTACATTTTCGATAAAAGGAAATAAATTCTTTACAAAAAATTTCAAATGCAATCATTATCAATATTCTTTAACCTATTCAATTTGACAAAGCTTCAAACCCCAGCAATATCGATCCTTTTTCCTTCACCGAAAAATATAATTTTTCACATAATATTTTTTGAAAACACCTTCGACTTCGAGTAGCGCGGAAGGGTCATCTCTCCAATATACCTTCGAATTGGGGCTCGAGTGCTGATTCTCCTGACCAAAAAAAGAACATTTTTTGAAAATGTCCTCAAGTGCCAAAATAGACTGGATTAGAGATGTTGGATAATTATAAAATTCATAGGTTGTATAGAGAGATCATGAGAATTCATCATCTGTAGTATGCATGCATTTGCATTATTAATTTATAGGAAAGCCTAGGCAGGACATTGAAAAAGAACAACCATCATGCTTATTTCCTCAAAATCAATAAGTAAGTCCTTCATCCTTTTAAATTGACCAAGCATCAAATGTTGCCATCTTTTATCCCTGTTGACTTATCAATTTTGTCCTAGTTAACCCTTTTATCCCTGTTGACTTGATGGCTTTGTCCTGGTCAACTTTTTATCCCTATTGACTTGTCGGCTTTGTTCCAGTCAACCCTTTTATCCCAGTTGGCTTACTGGCTTTATCCCAGTCAACCTTTTATCCTTGTTGACTTGTTGGCTTTGTCCCAGTCAACCCTTTTATCTCTGTTGACATGTATACTTTGTCCTGATCAACCTTTTATCCTTGTTAACTTGTCAACTTTGTCCCAGTCAACCCTATTTATCTCTGCTGACTTTTTGACTTTGTCCTAGTTAACCTTTTATCTCTGTTGACTTGTTGACTTTATCCCAGTCAATCATTTTATCCCTGTTGACTTGTCGACTTTGTCTCGATCAATGTTTTATCCCTATTGATTTGCTGGCTTTGTCCTAATCAACTTTTTTCTCTCTGTTGACTTATCGGCTTTGTACCGGTCAACCTTTTATCCTTGTTAGCTTTGTCCCAATCAACTCTTTTCTCCCGGTTGACTTGTTGGCTTTACCCTAGTCAACCTTTTCTCCCTATTTACTTGTCGACTTTGTCCTAGTCAACTCTTCTATCCCTATCAACCTTTTATCCCTCTGGACTTATTAGCTTTGTCCCGGTCGACCCTCTTTATCCCCGTTGCTTATTGACTTGTTGGTTTTATCCCAGTTAACCCTGTTATCCCTGTTGACTTATTAATTTTTCCTGGTCAACCTCTTATCCTTGTTGACTTATCGATTTCATCCCTCAACCCTTTTGGACTTAGGTTTTACCCTAAGTTAACGTTTTAATTCAAGTTTTTCTTTTGTGCTGATTAGTTTTTGTATTCATTATTAATTTTGATTATTTTCACGCATTTTAACAACCTGAACGAAATCATGCCTATTTGGTCTTTGCCTTATTCCTAATTCCCAGCAATGGTTAAACATGGGCAGTTGTTGACACCTAATTTTGTCGATGTCCCCCCTTTTTTTCTTTTCTTTTTTTTGATAATCCAAAATATCCGAGATTGAAAACTTAACGGCAACCCTCATTGGGAATGATCTCTTTAAATGAATCAGACATTACCAAAACCTTTTTAATCATAGTTAAATGGCTGCAAGTTCACATGATAAAAAAAGAATCACACTTTGATCTATAATTTTGGATATATAGGACGAATATTTAAGAGAAAAATCATTTTTTATCTTTATTGTCAAAATTTTGAAAAGTTGTTTCTACGAATGATATCATGGTCAAATTTCTCATTTGTTTAGGAATTTTTAGAGAATTTTATGTTGATGTTTATTTCATGTTAATGTGATGTTGATATGTTGATTAGAAAAAGATTATATTTAGTTTATGATTTTACTTTGATTTAAGTTTGATAATAACTATTTATGCTTATTTCCATGATTTTTTATGTCAAAGCATGTATGTATTTCATGTTTTTCACCCTGGCCAATTCTAATTGGAATTGGTCATGATCATTTTCTGCTTATTTTTTATTTTAAGTTCATGAGTTTTAGATTATTTTGTAATATTAGTAAACATAGGGACTAAATTGCAAAATTTGTAAATGTTTTTTTTTTACATTTTTGGATTGATTGAGAGCATTGTAAGCCATAAGATTTTTTATTTGTGTATTTGTAAGTTTTAGGTATTTTTAATACTTTAGGGGTCATTTTGTAAATATTAGAAAGTTTAAGGATTAAATTGCAAAATATGGAAATTATTTTTTGTGGCTAAAAACGCTTGGCCGAACATTCTAGCATATTGTTGCCATAATTTTTGTGTTGACTCTTTGCTGGTTTGGTGATTTTTAATGATTTTTTATGGTATTTTATCATATAGGGGTCAAAATATAATTTTACAAAGTTTAAAGGTAACTTTGTAAATTGCAAAAATTTTTGTAGGGCAAGGTATTTGGTCAAATCTTTGTTGATATATTGGCTGTATTTTCATGCATAATTTCATATGATTTTATAATTTTAGGTTATTTTATTATATAGAGACTAAAATGGAAATTTAGAAAGTGTAGGGACTAAATAGCAAATTTTCATATTTAGCGGGCAAAATGGACATTTTAATGGTTTTAAAGATTTCTATTATTTCTATGGCCTTCTGTAGAAATATAAAAATTTTTAAAACTTTTCGTATTTGTTCGGTCTTCTAAAGGATACAAAATGTAATTTTCAAAAATTTAAAGGTATTTTTGTAATTTTATCCACCGAGATGCTTTTATACTAAAAGTGCGTATTTTAGGATTGGTTTAGTCGTCTATGGTCATTTTAAGGTCCATTAGGGTTACCGGGATAATTTCACATCGAAGGTATACCCTAGGGGGCATTTTGGTAATTTTGCTTATAGGGATGCTTTTACACCAAATGTTAGGATTGGTTTAGCCTTCCAAGGTCATTTTAAGGTCCATTAGGGTTACTGTGATACTTTCACGTCAAAGGTATACTTTAGAGGCATTTTGGTAGTTTTGCTCACTAGGATGCTTTTACGCCAAAGGTGAATATTTAGGATTGGTTTAGCCTTCCAATGTCATCTTGAGGTCCATTAGGGTTACCGGGATACTTTCATGTCGAAGGTATACCTTAGAGGCATTTTGGTAAATTTTTTTATCGGGATGCTTTTATGCTGAAGGTGAATATTTAGGATTGGTTTAACCTTCCAAGGTCATTTTAAGGTCCATTAGGGTCACCAAAATACTTTTACCTTAGGAGCATTTTGGTAATTTTTCTCATCGGGATACTTTTACACAAAAGGTGAATGTTTTAAGATTGGTTTAGCCTTCTAAGGTTATTTTAAGGTCCATTAAGGTTACCGGGATACTTTCACGTCGAAGGTATACCCTAGGAGCATTTTGGTTATTTTTCTCATCGAGACACTTTTATGCAAAAGGTGAATGTTTTAAGATTGGTTTAGCATTCTAAGGTTATTTTAAGGTCCATTAGGGTTATCGGGATACTTTCACGTTAAAGGTATACCCTAAAAGCATTTTGGTAATTTTTCTCATCGAGACACGTTTACACAAAAGGTGAATGTTTTAATAATGGTTTAGCCTTCAAAGGTTATATTAAGGTCCATTAAGGTTACCGGGATAGTTTTACGTCGAAGGTATACCCTAGAGTCATTTTGATAATTTTCCTAAAATCGAGTCCTAGATAGTAACTGGGATGCTTTTATGCCAAAGGTACATATTTAGGATAGGTTCATCTAGTTGTCATCATTTTAGCACTTGTTAGGGTTACCAGGATACTTTCACGTCGAAGGTATACCCTAGGGACATTTTGGTAATTTTTTATCGAGGTGATTTTATGCCGAAGGTGAATTTTTAGGATTAGTTTAGCCTTCCTAGATCATTTTGAGGTCCATTAGGGTTCCCGAGATACTTTCATATCGAGGGTATACCTTAAGGATATTTTCATAATTTTTCTTTGATTCCAATCTTAGATAAGCATTTGGATGCTTTTAGGCCGAAAGTGCATATTTAGGATAGGCTCACCCTTTTTCAATCATTTTTAAGTCTTTTAGGGGTTATTAGGATACTTTCATGTAGAAGATATACCCCAAGGGTATTTTCATAATTTTGTATTAAAATCAAATCCTATATGACTACTAGGATACTTTCACATCGAAAGTACACATTAAGAATATGTTCATCATATTAGCTCATTTCTAGGTCATAGAGCTCGTATTTTTTAATAATAAAATTATTTTTATAAATAAGGTCATGTCTCCTAATTAAACTAATACATAGGATTCTTACCAAAATATGTGAGGAATTTTGTGGATTATTTTAATAGTGAGATATCCTTTTCAAACAGGAAGTCAGGATTTTTCAATTTCAAGAAAATAAAACCTTTCATATTCCACATGGTTCTTAGCAGGATACGATAGAGAATTCGTGTCCACTTGGTTCCTTAGGAGGGTACAAATAATTTTGTGATTCCAAAGCATTAAAACCCGACTTTCTCAGAATAATAAATATTTTTAATAAAATATCAAGGAAATTATAATTAAATATCAAATATTGAAACCAAACAAAAATCAAAATTTAAGTTAACACGCGATTAATAAGGTATTGATTACCAAGCATCACGATAAGGTCGATCCTTACTTATGATTGTAACTGACTCCCGGACCCTTTCATGCAATTTCTGGTATGAATGCAAACATTGGAGCTCGTTTTCATGGGTTTTGTAACCCTAAAAAATATAAACTCCGGTGGGTGTCCAGTCTCACTTGGCTAAAACAAGATTAGTGGCGACTCTAAAATAAATGATTGTTTCATAATGACAATTTAGAGAAGTCGAGTGAGCGACTCATCTCGACAACTCAATCCCCGGGATAAGGATATGGACCACTAAAAATAAAAGGAAATAAGTAAATATATATAGATATTTATATAGAAACAATGGATACATTGGCCATTTTAAGTCGGGCTGGTCAGGATTCGTATTAGGGCTACGTTGCGACAGTGAATAGAGAGATCATACAATAGAAAGATATGCTATAACAAATATATACTAACAACCAATATGCTACTTTCTTCTCTAGCTATTTAATTCTGCGTTTACTCTCCTTCTGCGCGTATAGTATATAATGTTTATCATCTCTTTTGTCAATTTTAGAAATTTGAGCAAATATTTCAATGCAATGATAATGTTCCTTCTGTTTTTTTAGTTATACACTAACTTAGATTAATAAAGGAGACACGTACTTGAACATGTCCAGCTTCCAATTTGAAAGTAATAATAATTTTATTATTATTATTAAAGTTCCTTATGGAATTTTATAAAATATTTGACTTGCCAAAACAAATTTTCATTCAAGAAATAATTTTGCTAAGCAATGGACCATTTAATTAGCATAAGTTGAGTGTAGTGCAAGGGGATAGCAATAGAGAGAGATCAAACCTTTCAATATTCTGGTGCTGCCACATTTTAATACCAAAACTCCAAAATTAGTTCAAATACTTGCTCAGTAATACCAACATTTAAAAGATGTCTAATATAAAAAAAATCGAAGCAAACAAAGAGATCCATCACTAAAATTTAAAAAAAAAAAATCGAAACAAACATAGAAATCCATCAATAACATTTTAAGAAATCAAAGCAAAAGTCGCAAAAGTCAATAATGTCATTACATAAAATTTAAAAAATAACAAAAACAAATAAAACTATAGCAAAATTATAAAAATAACAGTATATGAGAAGATCCATCATTCTTTAAAGCAAATTCATCACTCTAAACAAAAAACAATCATAAGCAATTTCAAGCCAACAATTTAAAAAAAAAAAGGTTAAAAGCAATTTCAAAGAAATTTCATAATAATAAAATACTATAAAATAATGCATTAATTGAACTTTAAACAACCAATTTGAAAAATATTGCAAAAAATAACGGCAGACCTGAGGAAACGTCAGAAGAAGAGAGTATTTTTTTTCAAAAATATTAGGTTTTTCTTTCTGAGGAGAACTGAGCTTTTGTTTTGCTTTTGCTAAGAGAACTTAATGGGGTTAAAATGTCTTGACATCAATAAAATAAATAATATAGTTTTGGGTTTACTATGAACTTAATGGGCTTAAAATTCTTTTTGAGTTTTTTCAAATGGAGGGAATTCTTTTAATGTGTCTTTAAAAGTTGGGCTATCAAGCGCACTTTATTTGTGTCAAAAAAAATAAAAATAAAATGAGAAAACCTGAAACTTCTATAAACCCCTAAAAATAGTGTTAGTAAAAAATTTTTTTTTTCTTTTTTGTAATGTGTATTTAAATAGGAATTTTTTTTAAGAAGGTTTTTGTTAAAATATTTGGTCCAAAAATCTTAAATAAAAATAGTAAAAATTTCTACAAGCATTTCTAAAGTATTCATTTTGTTGTCATGAAAACTCCAAAAAGCACATCTACTATGTCCAAAGGAATTATTTACTTATTGAACTAACTTTTCTAGTAGTAGGGTATGTATCTCGTGCGAGTATTATCAAAAAATTTTTTTATATTATTTCATATATTTGGAATATCATACTTCTATAACCATATTTAAATATGTGTTAGACACAAATGTCAACTATAAGCACTTTAAGAAAAAATGAGAAATTCAAACAATATAGTTGGCAAGGTTTTGTTCATGACAATACATAGTTACCAACTCGATCAATGAAATTGCGGTGTTTATTTTGGTATGGTTGCTACAGCTCATGAGGCCTTCTTAAATGGTTCATCAGCTGTGTCGATATCATACGTTTGGTACCTTCACAATTTATGCCCAAAGTTCTCTTCAAAGTTGATTTTGTTATGAGCATTAACATGCATGGTCTTGGTTCAACTCATATGTGATACCTTCATAATTATGCTACCATATTGAAGTTGAAGACTAGAGATTTCTTTCAATTAATTCTTTTTTATTTTTCAATCTAGGAAGAGACTAGGAATCCGATTTTCATGGACCAAATCTTTGATAGAGTAATCGTGATGGAATTTGGTGCAACACTACTTCCATAGTCCATGCACTCTTAATTAATGTTTACTTTTGTTTGTCGTGATTAAAGTTCATTGCCTCCTTTTCTCTTATAGTTATGGTGGTCTTAATTCAAAGCAATTAGAAATGATGCAAAGGTAGCATTAATTTCTTTCCTTTTTTGTTAATTCTATTTTCATTGGCCTCAATACTTGTATTGCACATGAGAAATTTGATTTTATGGACAAAATAAAAGCTAGTAATCATAAACTATATTATTTGAATTCAGAGTGAGCCTTTAATAAGAGTATACTTTTTTTAAGCTTTTTCATATATTTGGAAGTTCATATTTCCATACCTCCGCTCAAATATATGTTGACACAAGTGTTGAGTACAAACATGTTAAAAAAGAATGAAGAGTTCAAGTAACCTAGATCATGACCAAAATTTTATTTATTTTTTATAGTTAAGGTTGCCAAGGGTTGATCTCTAGTTACTGGAACTAAGAGTCCAGCATTTTACTAACAAACCATATAGTTGTTGGCCATGACCAAAATTTGGCCCCCAAATCATATTGACAGAACTGATGGGGTAGCTTGGTTACTAAGTAATTAAGCCTAGCCTTATTAAATTTCTTCTCATAAATGTTGGTTATAGCTAAAAGAGTTGAGACCACTCTATATTATGCCTAAAGTTTCATTTGCAATCTTGTTTCCACATTTCTTCTATCTTTTTAATAATTATAATGAGCTTGACCCTTTTTTTATTTTCACTAAATTTTGTAATTTTGGGAACTCAAGCCTTGATACTAAGGGCAAGAGCCATGACCTTGAATTAGTTGTTAACGCTTACTTGGCCATAATAAATGCAATAGTAGTAAAGATCAAGAATCAGTCTTATCATCAAGGATGCCTTTTGAATATAGATTTGCCAAAAGATCTTGCTAGTCATAAAGTAAACTTCTTGCTAATCACTACCTTAGATTCTATCTAAGACCAGATCCTTTTTGAAAATGGATTTTAGAATTTGTCAAGATTCATTTTTCAAGTTTAATATTTTTACATGAACCATCCGAATATCGAAAAGGTCTACTAGCTTAGGCAAATAGTCTAATCCATTGATAAGTCTAAATTCCCACTATTTTTATCAAGTATAGTATATAGAGCTGTAACTTGTTAGTATGTTGGCCCATTTTGATGGAAACAATTCTTTTTTATTTATTGTGAAGGGGAACATAATGAGGTCCTAATGGGGAAACAAAGCATTGTTTCTGTTAGAAAATGTTGGTATTGTTTGTACGTTCTTTATTTAGAGGGTGGCAACATCCTTCATCAGATTGTTTAGGGATCACATCTTAAAATCATATTTCACCTTGCTTTCTATTAACTTCCATCTTGTTTTTGAGATTGCCACCCATTGGTACACTCGATATGGAGTTGGATAGTCAAGGATTGGCTATTTCAACTAATTTTGAAGTTAAAAAAATTCGGTTTATGCATCTTATGTATGGCTCTTTCATTTACTAGCTTAAATAATTAAATTGATTAGTTCTTAGATTTTATGCTTTGTTTTTTTCTTTCGAAACAAGGGTCTTATTTTTTTTGCAAAAACAGTTTTTAACTCATTTAAGTAATAAAAAATTGTGAATTAGCCATGAGATGAGTTGATACTACTATGCCATCAGTTATCTTGCATATCAAGTAGGTAATAACTAACATGAAACTAGTTGACATGGGTGGGAAATCTAAAATGAAGCCGATCTAATAATTCATAAATTTTGGTTATTCATAAAATTTAATTTTCAAAATTTATCATCTCTTAAGTAGAAAAATCTTAGGCATATGATCATTTTTTCTTCCACAATGTTTTCATAATTTTCCTTACCTTGTTTTTAACCTCCAGAAAGGGTATAAACTGACTAAACAAGGGAAAAGTATGATGATGATAGGATGGAGGATAGTTACTTTTGATGTTCATGGAGGAACGACATTACTATTGTCAGAAACTGATAAAACATCACATGTAGACAATCTTCTATTCTGTAGAGAAATGAGTTTCTTTCTCAGATTTTTTACACAATTATCATTATTTGTAAACATGGCGATCATCTTCATGTCGGTCTAACTTTTATTATGTTTTTAGTTAAGTACTTGCTTTAAATAAAATTCAACATGCCAACTTGAAAAAGTTACATACCTCGATTTTTCATTTTTGTTAAAGTATTTATGGCCAATGAATATTCTGACATGTGTACAACGTTATAAACTAAATATATGAAAAAATTTTAAAAAAATAAGTATATTTGTATATAACACTCACCTCGAGTCCAAATAATATAGTAAAACCTCATACTTGAATAACACTAGTTTTTTTTTTGAAAATTTTCTGTAGATATTTGATTTTGTTTATTGTAGTAATATCTTTTCTTAGAGAAAAGTAAAGTTATTTTATAGGTAATTGCATTTTCAAATAGCAAAAGTAACCTAAAACAATTAACCATATCACTTTATCAATGCTACTTCACCGAACACTCCTCTACTAAAACCATCTTGTTCAAGAACAACAACTATTCATAACAGCTGGCATTCAGAATAACTTGCATTTAGAACAACCAATGTTCAGAACAGCTGGCGTTCAAAAGAGGTCTTGTTTGGAACAACTTTTGTTTAGAATCTAATCAGAACAACTTGCATTTAGAATAGCCTATGCTTGGAATGACTCCTATTTAAAACAGTTCTATTTAGAAAAGCATCTTTATATATTCTCACGAAACAAATTATTCATGAAATAATTCTCTCATGGAAAAGACACCTCTATTGAGAAGTATTCTACAAAAGACATTCTACTTGATATGCTTCACTGAAGCAAAAAAAGTGAAATATCTTAGAATATGGCAGCATTCTCAAGTTAGTTTCTCTATTGGGATATTTTGAAAAGTTTGGCTTGATGGATCAAATATAGAGATAGTTAAAAGGTTCTTT
This sequence comes from Adansonia madagascariensis, assembly GCA_038381835.1. NCBI lineage: Eukaryota > Viridiplantae > Streptophyta > Magnoliopsida > Malvales > Malvaceae > Adansonia > Adansonia madagascariensis. Next base: position 35,402 of record JBBYHL010435610.1, read on the forward strand.
CTTAACCTTCCCCTAAAGTGTAAGTGCTTCTTTTATTTCTTCTGAACAAATAATGAATTTTTGTTCACTGTATTACCAATAATTTTAAACCCCATTAAACAAGACATCAATATTTATAATTGATTATACCTATTGAATATACAAACATGGTAACTCTTACTCCATGAATATAAGCATCGTAATTCCTATTCTAAGCCTATAAAGAGCAGCCCTCTCACCTCTTTGAATGATTGTTTGGTATTTTTATCAAATTTCTTACACCTAAACTTTTTCTACAATTCTTCACTCATTAATTCCCTTCTTAGCTATGGACGAAATTGAAATTGGCCATTGTGCTTTAATTTGTTTGGACTTGGTCAATATTCACATCTCCTATTTAACTGTCGGTGCTCTGTTTTCTTATCACGTAAGACTTATACCTAAAGCTCTAAAACCGCAATTTAAGGCTACAAAAAAAAAACATTTATTAGTAGCAAATTATTTTATTCTTGGGTCCTTGTAGCAGTTGCACTCTCATTAGGCAGCTTTTTTCTTCAGTAAATCATCGCATCTTCAAATGTGCAAACTAACAAACAAATTTTTCTCTTATATACTTTGTTCACGGTACTTTCTTTGTAGGTTTTTTTTTATTTTCCTGAAAAATGATAATTTTCTTAGGTAAGAGTGGATAATTTTTCTTAAAAATCTTTTATTAATTATTTCAAAATAATTTTATTAAAATGTATTAAGAGACAAAAATTTATTTATATTTATATTTATATTTATATTACATAGATTTTATTTAACATTTTTATAATTTTATCAATTGAATTAATACTATTTAACTTGTAATACGATCTCACCTGACCACTTGACAGAGGATTATGTTAAATTGAGCCCAACTATTCAGCTTGGACTCTTGGGATTAAACTAAACATATATCTCACTCTTGAGCTTTAGAGTTGATAATTTGTGCACGTGTATTTTGTTTTATATATATATTTTTTTTATATTAGTTATGTAAATATAAACATCAAATAACTTATTAAATATATAAAAATTTTTAAAATAAATATGATGTGAGTATTAAATTTATTATATTAACATATTAATCATGTTTAAATATATCATATTATATTTATATATTATATTATATATATATATATATATATAATTTTTGTATAGTCCAAAATTATTGGATCCAACTAACGGGAAGAGTTACAATCCAAAATTTTAATATGAAAAGGATATATCTGATTAAAGTATAATATCTTGTTACATAAAGATTGAAGTGGACCAATCTACATACAAAATCTGTCCATACTCTTACCTTTTCCCCACCAATCGTTTTAAGTGCAAATGAAGACATGAACGAAAAATTCATAATGTAGGTTATCACATCCATTCAAAGTTTTTTTCCCCTGTCAACTTCAAAAATAAACTGCCATCCCCCAACTGCTAAAAATTGACAAAGCAACAACAAGAAGCCAAATTTTTAAAGTTAAATGGGAAAAAAGAACTACCCTTTCATTCTCCCAAAAGCTTCTCGCCAATAATCATCAGAAGTTTAAGCAAATTTTGGAGAAATTTAAGTTGGCCTTTGAATTTATATATATATATATATATATATATAAGAGGAAATCAAAAAATAGTAACTCATATTCTGGTATCAGATGCCGCATTCAAAGGAAAGTAAATAAGGCCGAAAGAGAAAAACAAAAGCTGTTTCACAGAGTATAATACATCATAAATATATGATCCTATTTTGCTTGAATTTTTCATTTTCTTGTGCAGTATTTGTTTCCGATATTTTCATTCGACATACATTCGAATATAGATATGTAATATTATTCTCTATGTGTATATATATTTATATATGTAACTTATAAAAAATTTGAGCATAACCCGTATCGGACACAAATTCGTATCTAACATTCATCCCAATTCGGATAACATAGATATTATGTAAAAAAAAGAGTGTAGAACTCTGAAATATTTGTTTCTTTAGAAACTCTACCCTCGGAAAGGGTGTTCACTGCTTAGCCGGCAAGGAAGGTGCGTTCGACTCCACCAGAATTGACCATAAAACATGCACATCTTCACAGGGGCAGGATTTTACATCCTCATATAAAATGTATATCCCTCTTCCTGAAAATTATGCAAAACAAAAATAAATGATCTATTTGAAAAAAATTTTGATTGAATTTGATCTATGCTGAGGAGTTTAAACAGAGCAGCTTATTAAAGAATGTTGATGTATGAATAAGTATAAAAATCAAAGTCTTCTTGATTCTTTAAATAAATCCCAAAAATGAAGAATAGGCAAAGCAAAAGATGCGTTAAGAATTATAATGATAATTCCATGAAAAGAAGATAAATCAAGATTGTTGATGAACATGAAAAAAGCATTACCGCCATTGCTAGAAAATCTGCATTAAAGTTTAAAACCATGAAATGAACCCAAGCGAAGGCAACAAACTTAGTATGCATGAAAGCCTGGAAAGAAGAGAAATCATGAAAAATGAGGAGATTGGGTAATGAACATACTCTTCTTTTGAGCTGAATGAAGACGAAACCAGAGTTTCTTCAATGGAGAAAAGAGGGATTGCAGCCACCCCATTTGCACAAGAGGAAGTGGCTCATGTAGATGAAAAAAAAAAAAGTGGGGAGCAAACTGACACAAAAACTGTAGGTTTTGCTTACACAAGCAGGATAAAACTCTATGTCAACAATTTTTTTTTTTTTTTTTTTGGCTTTGATTGAAACATTTTTACATTCACTTGGTTGGCAATCATGGATATGAGATTTTGATCTTGGTGCAGTGTCATTGTCAAACCCATATTTTTCCCTTGTAGAATAAGAAGCCTCCCCACCAATCAGCTGTGATTTTCACTCTTTTGCTGAACTCTCTTTTTTTTTTTTTTTTTTTTCTTTTCTCCCTCACCCATGTTTGTCTCACTAACTTCCCTTATGCCACAAGCCACAATATTTTCTAGTTTCCCACAATAAAGTCTCATTTTTTAAAAAAAGAAATTAATAAGGTTATGGATAGGTAGGCAATAACTCTAATGTGGGGTTGCTTGTTTTCTGCCTTTTAATGGGCCAGCTCTTGTGTTTTAAGTAAACCAAAGAAAGGGTTAAAAAAACATTGAAATAAAGAATTCTGGTAGAAGGGTCTTCCTCCCCCTTAAGACACCTGTCCTATTTGGGTGCCTTTGAAGTGTCACAGTGGCATGACTTACTGACCCAGAAAATTGAATTCGTCAATCATTATTAGGTGACCCCAGAATTGTATTGACTCTTCCCAGCTTGTACTCATTAAATGTCCTTTCAATTTTTCTTCTTTGAAAACAACTATAAAAAAATTATTAATATTAAAAGTTAAAATTTAAATTTATTAAATATAATATTTTAAAAATAATTATACGAATTAATTTAATATTAAGTTCAACAAGCTTAATTTAATTTCGAATAATAGAGAAATGTGCTATAATTTCCCTATTATTACTAAATAGAAATTCGTCTTAAGCCGGAGGCAGGGAACAGCTTTTTTATTAAAATATTTAATTTTTTTTATTTCTCAAAATATATCATTTTTAGATTATTTTTTGAAATAAGTTGATTTTTAGATTGTATTAAAAAATCGTAAAATAAAATATCAATTTCTTAATTCTAGATGACAAATCGACATGTTGGTGCCGATTTCTTTAAGTGTAGTAAAAAAATTATTTTTTGAAAATAAATTAAAATAAAAATTCTTTAAATATATATTCAATCAATTTTGATGAGAAATTGACATTTGAAATGTTAAAAAATAGACGGCAATTGAAAATTCGTCAATTTATAAGTCGATTTTACATAATACTGCAAAATTATATAATCACCTTAAGATTTCTATTCTCGAGACAAAATGAGTTTAGATATACGGTTTAGGGTTTTGACATCTAAAAGAAGAGATGTGACTAATGAATAGATTTTTGATTGAATCAGATTTCTTTTAGGATAAAATAAGTTGATAAGATAATGTATGTAATCATATTTCTTCTGATATTAAATAAGCTCATAAGACTAATGCATGAGAATCAATTTTTTTTATATGAAATAAGTTGATAAGACAATGCATGGAATCAGATTTCTTCTGGTATAAAATAAGTTGATAAAACTAATACATTGGAATCAGATTTTTTTCGATATGAAATAAGTTAATAATACTAATGCATGGATTCAAAATGTTAGATTGCATGAATCAAATTATTGTATGAGACAATTCCAAAGATTTTGCATGGGAAGAAAAAATTTTTAGAAGAAAAAATTTTTCACTATCTCCTACTGCATTATAAATATGAGTTCATCGTTATAATTTTCATTATTGTTTTCGTTCTCACTTGCTTTTTGTTGTTTTCTGAGTTTAGTGATAGTGCTTCTTCATTCTCGTTTTTGTTGTTTTCTGCTGCTAATGAACATTTTTAGTATTTTGTTTGATCAAAATTTGTATTTTAAGAACTAGTTAGAGGTAATTATTTCTACTTGAATATGTTAAATCATTCTTTAAATATTTATATTCAATAATTATGTGTTATAATTTGGATGATATTTGACACAAAATAGTTTTTGTATGTAGGCTAAGTAGACAACATGAATAATAGATTTATTACAGTTGTCTACTTTAATGAACAAATTATTAACAGTAAAGAACGTGTTACCTTTCAAAGTGATCGTCCTAAAAGCATTAGTATTTGATGAAAACATCACAATAGAGGAATTGAAGGTCAAAATTGATACAAAAATCAAAACTAAAAATAAAAACAGAGTATCAGAAATCAAATATAGGCTTCATATTTCTATGGGAGAAAGATGTGTCCGATATAGGACATTTCCACTTGAAGATGATGATTATGTAAGATGCATGTTTGATGTTCATTAATAATTTCCTAATATCGATGTAATTGAGTTATATGCTGACCTAGAGGATATACATAATGATGGTGGGCCTTCATATATTCTTATTGCAGATGCACAAATGTCATGACTATTTGAGAATCCTGAAAGTCAACATCCTCCAAAAGCACAACTATTGATGAATAATTTGTATGAATCTTTTCATTATTTATCTGTATCACCAATAATTCTTAGCGTCGAAGATGATGAGTCATACAATTCCATGATGACAGACTCTCCCATTAGAAGTGTTGAAATAGAAAGTGGAAGACCAAGTTCATTTAGTGCTGACCCTGAACTGTCATATGAGGCCCATGATGATTTTATTGGTGACTTTAATGAGCCCAAACCATATGCTAAATTTGATAACGGTGATGACAACAATGATCTTAATACAGATGTCAGTGTTGATATCAACATTTCTCATTTGTCGTCTAATGGCAAAGCTATTAATCTTCTTCATTAGTATGAGCATGCTTTCCAAATGCGCACCTTCGATTTGGACATAATGCATATGGTAGGATTTTCAGAATATGCTCATACATTAGGGTTGTTGATAAGCCATTTAACGGTGATCTCTGTGTTGGAATGCAATTCGCAACAAAATAGGCTATGGTTTTAGCTATAAAGCACTACAACATCAAAAACTATGTAGATTACAGAGTAATAGAATCCTTGCTGAACAAATATCACAGTCAATATACATATGTATGGTTTGGGCTACAACTGGAGCATAAGGGTAACATTGTTGAAGAAGAAACAAATATGTGAGATTAAAAAGTTTAATGGGCCTCATACATTTGGGCAAATTTCACAAGATCACCTAAAATTGGATTCTAGCATGATATGTTTATGCATTTTATTTTTGGTTTAATGAAATCCAGCCATTGTCGTTTTAGTTTTGGTTGTCGAGATATGGGATAAGTAGGATACATGACCTCTTATAAGCATGAATAGCAAAACATAAGGCAATTGTTCGACTATTTGGCGATTAGAATAAATTATACAATAATTTGCCAAAGTGGTTAGATGTAGTACGACATTTTGTTTCTAGTACAATGATGGAATTATAAACCATACCTACGTACCATGGTTATCGAATGGTGCAATCTATAAGTATTTTTCATCGACTTTTTTGAACATTCAAGTCTTGCATTGAAGGCTTTCCCTTTTGTGAACCTGTTGCCCAAATAGATGATACATTATTATATGAAAAATACAAAGAAACATTATTGTTAGCTGTTGTGCAAGATGGTAATTGAAACATAGTACCCATTGCCTTTGCCATTGTGGAAGGTAAGACAAAAGAGGCATGATCAATTTTTCTCAGCAATTTGCGTAGACATGTTGTTACACGAATCCATTGAATCTATAATTAGAGACTCAAGCAGTTCACGGAAACCTCCACGTGCATATTCTATGTATTACATTCTATATATTGTAGCAACTTCATGAGAAGGTTTAACAATAAGGAATTGCATCAACAAGTTGTTAACATAGGTATGTAATCCCATTTATGGTTATATAATCTTTTACAAATTTTCTAATTGAGGCCTCGGTGAAAGAGTTTTCTTGTTTGGGAAATATTTAAAGTTAAAGCCTGGTTAAAGGAGTTTTTCTCATTTTTAAATTTAAAGCCTCGGTTGACGAGTTTTTGGAAATTTTGAAGTCAATGCCTTGGTGGAGGAATTTTGTCATTTGGAAAATAATTAAAATTAAAGCCTCGATGGAGGAATTTTTCTCATTTGTACAGTTAAAGTCTTGGTGGAGGAATTTTTACAAATCTTAAAGTTAATGCCTTGGTAGAAGAGTTTCTTTGATTTGGCAAATATAAAATCAAGGCCTTGTTAGAAAAGTTTTTCTCATTTTAAATTTTAAAGTTGTAGCCTCGGTGGAGAAGTTTTCCTATTTGAAAATTTTGAAAGTTTATGCTTAGTGTAAAAAGCATTTTCTAAAAGGTTAGTGGTTGCCATAATGTCTAAAATGTAGGTGTCTATGTCTTTGCACATTTCTTGTTCTATAGCAAGTGCACAAAGAGGGGCAACTGTAGTCATCCGATTTTGAACTTGGGTACTTTGAATTGGTAAATTAGTCCTTTTGGGTTATTAACTAAACTTTGGTCTATGTTAGGTTGCAAGAAACCAAATTTTTTTTAATTTAATTTAATTTTCATTTTTAAAATTTAAAAAAAAAAAGAGTAAAAGCTAGAACAACAACTTTCAAAAAATTATTAGTTCTGAAATCAAAATATTAAAAGCTGAATTTTAAAGATTTAATTGGAAGCTAAAATCAAGAGTTGGCTAAAATTAAAAAATTTGACGTCAATTAAGGACTAAAATTTTAAATTTTATTTTATATTTACAATAAATTTGAAAAGAAAATTAATGATTGATCTTGATTTACCGAAATAAGATCAAGAATTTTGATCAGAACACATAAAAAAAAACACATCAGTAAAAACTTTATATTGAAAAAAAAAATTGGAAAATGGAGAGGATCGCAACAACTCACCGTAAAACCCTGCACGAGGAAAAGGGTTAGCGATTCCAAGGCAGTCTTCTCCCTGCAATCGTAGCGTTGCGAGTACATTATTTTTTACTTTTTCGTTCTAAAATGAAAAAGGTTGGAAGTCATTCCAGCCGATCGAAACCTGTTTGAATTTTCTGACGATCAGTTGAAATTCTTAATCGTCGTACATAGATTTTTCAAATCTGATTCTGGCGCTCTCAAAACATGAAAAGCATTTTTTTTTTTTTTCTTATTACAAATGAATATTTAAATTTTTAAAGTTAGGACTGATGTGGGTCCCGACCTTTTATTTTTAAATGCTATTTGGTTTCTTTTATATTTTCTATCTTTTCATACTATTTGATTACTTTATCACCCTATTACATTTTGCTACATCTACCTTAATTTTTTTTCTTTTTTTTTTTTGTTTTAAATGATTTTTTTAGCAAAATTATTTGTCAATTATTTATTTGTAAATTAATTCTTTATTGTGTTTATATTTATTTTCTAATTTATTTAATTTTTTGTTCTCACTTAGTTGTTAGAATTAAATTTCATATAATTTACTATAACCGATTTCAATAGAATTTGTAAAATAATCTTTATTTTAATAAAAATTTATTGAGGACTACTTGACGATAGAATTAGAAGAAGTCATAAATGGTTGACCTTTAAAAATTTTTTAGGTAAAAAAAATTTCACCTAAATTACATCAGTACAATGAAAAATTTAGTTGATAATTTTTAATATTAAAGATCTTAGTTAATTTTAATAACTTTGTGATAAAAACCAATTAAGTAGGAATAAAGATTCAAGCCCTTTGCTTCTCTATAAAATTACTAAAATAAATTCGATGGTCGAGCCTCGTCAAAGAAAATAGATTCCTTTGAATACACTTGAGATGAGAAAATATTTCTCGAATACCACTAGTATGATAGAGAGTTCTTTTAAACAATATTTTCAATATTTAAATTTTAATTAAAAATAAATGAATAAATTAGAAGTTTAAGATAAAATTTAAATCCTCTTTTCTTTTGCATACAATATTAAAATAAATCTAATGATTGAGTCAATTTAAGGAAGCAAATCAATTTCCTTTAAAAATTTTTGAGGTAAGAAAATTGTTCTTGGAATTGCACCGATATGATAGAGAATTTTTGAAAAATATTTTCAATATGTAAATACTAGATCAACAAATCAATATCTTTTAAATCATAGAACCCTTAGTACACCATTAAGCTAACTAGGTACTATCTCTATGATAGGCATTATAGGTGCACCGATTCTTCTTCACATGTGACCGAACTCCCAAAGCTAGTTATGAACGTAGATTAGAGACTATTCTTTTTCCTTAGTACAGCTTAGGATAACCTTAAAAAAAATTGATTCATAAAGATGACTTAATCATACTTAAAAAAGGTTAGTAATGACTCCCACCTTTTGCGTCTAATAATTGAATTCACATTTAACATATGAATAACATAATTAACATGAATAATAAATTATGACACGTTAATGCTCTAAGCTATCAAGATTAAATGAAAGTAGTTAGTACCTTGTAAAGTACAAACTATTAATTAGTTTTAATATCTCATACTAATTAAGTTTTGCTTTTTTTTTAGAAATATTTATTTTTTTATATAAATGTTAGTAGTTTAGTATTATTGTTTAGATGATTATAGCAGCTTAATAAGTAATACTTACTAATTTGCTAGTTACTACGGCTCAATATTAAGCTACTACCTATGTTACTCATATTGATTAATATGAGATTTAAAATATGATACTTATGTTATTTTTAATTAATAAGATTGAGCCTTGCTTTAATTAGTCCATTCTTAATTTATTCTTTACGAGTTCAAGCTACAAAAATTTTTTAAGTAATTAATTTTTTAAAAAAATTATAACTTAATTTATAAGGTCATGATATATTATTCTTTAATGATATTTATACTTAAATTAATTTTTCTATTATAAAGATATTAAAATTGGATATTATATATTATAAAGAGAAATTAAATTTGTTCTACTTATCTTTTGTCTTAACAACCATATTATTACTACTAGCCAAAACAAATAGAGCTACATTAAATTAAATGTTTAAATTAGTTTTTATTTAACTATATAATAAATAGGTATCATAGTTAAGAGTCTAAAATGTTGTTTATTGTTTATATATGTTATATAATTATATTGAAAAATATTGTGTTATATATATATATATATGTGTGTGTGTGTGTGTTAATTTAATTATGTTTGCATGTTTATGATACGTTATATAGTCGTGTTTTAAATGTGTTAACAGGTACATGTGGACACGTTTACACGTTTATGACATGATTACTTAATCATATCTTGGACGTGTTATGCTCGTTTAACATACTTATGACATAAAAATTTCGTGCCATAAACGTGTGGATATGATCATAATATGAAACACCAATATATAAAACACATAATATAGTTAAAACATGTTGTACACATATTATACTTTCATATCGTTTCTAAAATTGTCAGGTCTGGATCTAGACACTACTAATAAAAAAAATTTTTCTTCAACAAATGGAATATCCTTTGTGAAAATTCCTTTATGCGGAAAATATAAATTTTATTTATTTAGATAAATGATAATTTTTTTTTATTTGTTGCCGGCTAGGCTAGGGAGTGTCCTTAATTTATTGCTATATTTAATTGGTCAATTTATTTACGTATATAAAGTAATATTTTGTTTTGTCGGCGGTTGGTATCATTGAGGCTTCAACAAAAATCACATAAGCTTCTTTCTTTAAATTTGTTTATATACGCTGTTTACCTTTTAAAAGCAAATCAAACAATAGAAAAATGGTTTAATTCCTATAACATTCATATTAAAAATGTTTGCTATGCTCTTTTATTTTTTTAGTACTTTAACCAAAAAAAAGAAAAAAGCAGAAAACTATATCACAACAACCAAAAGGATATACAATTTATGAAACATCTTGGATCCAAACACCACTAATCCAATTTTGATTTTTTCTTTCTTAATTTATTTTACTTGGAAAGATGAATATGAAAGTGTGGACTTTGGAGTTTATCTACTTTATAAATTGTAAGAATGAAGTATATAGTATGTGCACAGATTCATTAAGATTCAATATGATTATATATTTAAAAAGTATAAAAAGAAATATTTATAAAAATTTTCAATTTATTATTAGTAGACATTTGATATATCCATGAATTTGAATTTAGAACTTAGCTCAGTTGATTCATGCAGTCTGTTGGTGTTCAACATATCTAAAGTTTAAATCTCAAAATCTGTAATCATTCTCTTATCTCCAAACTATGACCTCTTTTATATAAAAAAAAAAACATATCCACAAATTCGAAAAATAGTTATGAAAGTTATATTTATCACGCACATTTTACATAATTTTGATATTTATTATTATTATTATTTTTGAATTCAAGTTATCAAATGCAGCATGATGTATTTAAAATACTTTTTAAAAGTTAGATTAATTTAAATCTTTATTGGGTTCTAATAATTTCAGACAGTGGGATTTCACAATTAATCATTTATTGAAGCTTCAAATCACTTGGCAGAATTTGTTTGTTTGCCTTTTTTATATATATATATATATAACTATGGTTGCTTTTAAATGCTACGCTTTTTTGGGCTATTTTCTCATGATTTGTAATGGGCTTCGAATTCAACAGCTTCGGCACATAGGCCTGTAGACTACATGGACAAGAGAAGGCTGGGCCTGCTGCAAAAATTGAAGAATCTTTAGATGTTTTCAAATATTATATTATTATTATTATTATTATTATTATTATTCTTGTTGTTGTTATTGTTGTTGTTATTATTATATAATACATATATATGTGAAAACATAGACCATGTTTTCAGATACTTAGAAGAAAATTAAAAGTGTAATCTCAGAAAATAATTTTTAGAGAAGGTTAACATTTTTTGAAAAATTAAATATTTTATATTTTTTGAATGATTCAATGAAAAATATTATATTTAATTGTTTTAGAAAATTCTGTACTTTTTCAAAATGGTAAATTTGACACGCTATTAAAATATAAAAATATTTATCCTTAATTTATTAAAATATTAATATTTAAGAATTTATAATTTTAAATAGTAATATTTTTATAATATTTTTATAATAAAATTATAAAAATATAATATTAATATTTAAATATTTAAATAAGACATTATTATTAAATATTATCATTATCTTAAATTATTAAAAATAGTGTTATTATTAACAAAGTTAAAAACAATGATATTTATAATCAAATAATTAAAATACATTTTATTAATATTTTAATATTTTTTTAAATATTCAATGAATTAAAAAAGCTAAATATTAGTATAATAAGATTTTGAGTCATAAGTTAACAATCATGTTTAGCCCAACCTTAATGAATACCCAACTCATAAACAAAACTTTGAACACAGCTTCCAAATTTTTTGCGGCAAATAATTTTTCATTGGTCAAACAACCTTTTGCCAAACAAATATTAGAAAATGCAAACAATCATTTTTTAGAAGAAATAGTCTCCAAACCAAACAGAACCTTAACTAAAAGAAAACGATCTCAATCCTGACGGTAAAGTTTTTAAATTCTACAAGTAGTGTTAAAGGATTGCATTTGTTTTAGTAGGATATATTTATATATATATTAAAAATTAATTAATTAATTAACACATAAGTGTATATATTTTTTGTATTTAAGTTTTATCACTAAAACTAAAAGTTTAACGCTTTACTAATGAGTCATACATATACATGATAACTATTTAAAATTTTGAATTTGAATTTTTTTTTTCTTATATATGTAGATTTATGTTTAATGCACTATGTAGATAATGTTCTCGGCGTGGCATATAATAGGAGATTGTTAGTGAATTTGATTAGATTAATTTTATATTAGATTTATTTAATTATGTATTAATTTATTGGTAGACCTTTTTGTTTATTTAATTTAATAAAATTTTATGTAAATTAATTGTTTATTATAATTATAATTTTTTACACTTATAACTTTATAAAAGTCATAATAATTTTCAGAATTAAATTGACTCATATTCATTTCAAGCAAGAGAAAATAAATACTAAATAAAATTCAGCATTTGATGCATAATCACACAGAATATGGTAGGAATTTATAGTCTAATCATGTCATCATTTTAATACATTGTGATCACCAAAAAGGTTGAAAGCTTCATAGACAAAAGTATGACTATAATTATGACTACTTTTACTTCAACTATCATCCCATGTGATTACCCCCAAAGATTTGGTTAATAATATAAACCGTAATCATTCTCCTTTTCTTGCTTTTATTACTTTAATTCATAACCGTAAAAATGCAATTTCATCATTATGTTTTTGGTCATATGACACTTAATCTTATGTGTTTTTTTATTGACACTTAAACCTATGTAATTTTACCTTTAGATAAAAAGAGACAATACCATTAAAAAATGCTAATTTGGCTAATGGTACAGAGAAACAAATGTCACATGGAAGAAAGCATATGGGTGAAAATGAATATTTTTAATTTTAAAAATGCAATAGCGTAACTCTACGTGAAACGGAATGAAATCCCAAAACTATAAGTATCAAAATGAATTTTTTTTTTTTTTTTTATCATTCAATTAAAGTACAAGACGAAAATAGACTTTTCCTCGGTAAGAATTAATCTTATTCTAGCTTTAAACTTTAAAGAACAGTACCCTATTTTCTTTTGTTAAATTTCTTGCACATGTAAACTCGAAATTTCGACAGTTAAATAAAAAATATTTTTAATTTTTTTATTAAACATGATTTGTCATTTTAGTGAACTGATTATTTAAAAAAAAATCCTAAATTTAACTAAGACTCCTTGAAAACAATAGGTGTATATATAAAACTAGTTCAAAATACAATTATATTAGGAAAAAATTATCACCCCATAATATCCATCCAAAAGATGATACCAATTAATTCCATGATATCCCATAAATGATCATTCCTAATTTATTTATTTATTTATAATATATATATAATCTAAATATGGAGAACTTTTTTTATAAAAATAATTATTGTTTTCACTGTATTTTTAGTTGCCATTACAAATATTTTTTTATTATTAATAACATTTATCTAGTTTATGAATACGAAATTTGATTTTATTAAAAGGTTTTCGATTAATTGATTAACTTGATAATGAATAAAAAATTAAAAATTTTATGAAATTACTTCATTTTAAAAGTTTTAACCTTTTACTAATCTTAAAAAAGTAAATCAATTTATTTAATGCAAATTAAAAAGAATCATTTATATCACTGGTCAACCTGTTTTCAACCAATATTTTGGGTCAAGCAGCAAGAATTTTCTTAAATATGAGAAATTATTCCAAAATTCATTGATCCCAATAATTTTCCTATAACACTATTGTATGAGTTTTGCATGACAATTTTAAGTATATGGGCCATAATTGAGTGAAAAAAAAATATGAAAAAATATGCAAAATTATGAGGGCTCAAACTGGAAATGTTAGGCATTATTCATTCAGTTCAGATTTTTGCAGTAGCCAGAAAACTTGATTGTCATGCGAAAATAACAATCGTACTACCATTAATTGAACCGATATAAGTCAATGTGCCATTAATGCTGAGGATGTTGTTTCGCAATTGTCATTGTCACCTCCTCTGCATCATATTTTTACCTCCTTTTCTAGTTTTATTTTGTCATTCAAAATGGTTTTTGAATAGATCTAATAATCACTGTATATCTATTATATTTATATTATTTTTATAATATAATTATATTTAAAATATTATATATTATTATAATTTTTAATATGTTAATAGTTAATTTTAAATATATTTTGACATATTATAATTTTATTTTATCAAAATAAGCTAATATGTGATTCATAATTATTCATTTGAGCCCACTTGTGAATTTAAATGATCTACCTAATGTGGGTTTAGACATTCTTGACATTGATTAATGTGTATAACAATATAGGTCTTAGTTTATGAGCCCCTGATGAAAGTCAATAGGGTTGACTTATTTTGCAAGTTCTCCCTGCATACAATAAAAATAGTTATTTCACAACTTGTTCTATCGAAAGTAGAGATTTCTGAGTATGAATTGCATAGTAAGCTTTCGTTTTTCACAATATTTGTAGGTAATTGAACCAACGTAGCAATTCCACATCATTTATAGTCATGTCTTTAACAGATAAGCTTTATTAGTGTTCTGTTAAGAATCTATTAACTTAGTAGCTAAAACTGTGTTGGAGTTGATGTATGAGGTTAAATTCAATGCCAAGCATCCTTTTCTCATCCTCAATTTATCCAGAAAGCTCTATTAATGTTCTAATTTCATATATCATCATATGTTCACATAATTTTTTCATGTCAAGTCACATTCTACATTGTATTTAGTTTTTTTTTTTTTTTTGGTCGTTCTAACATTGTAATAGTTCATAAAGTACTTATTAAGGTTATTAATTTTTATTACAGAAAAAAAACTTAATTGGGATAAAAAAATTGCATGCACTGATATTTAAATTTTAAATTTATTAAATTTTATTTTTTAAAAATAATTATATGAATCAATTGAATTAAATCTTATATGCTTTTAAAGATACCATAATACCATAATACCTTCAAAAATAACGAATCTTAATAATAAAGTTACTATATTAAACATAATGTTTAATACAATATTATTATTACTATTATTATTATAAATAATATGCTAACTAATCTTAAAAATGTGCTAAGCACATTCCACAGAGAAACCCTTCAAAATTAGGCAAACCTCTTTTAACTAATCTATCAAGAACTAAAAATAAACTTATAATTTTATTCAAAGTAGTAGTGATTAATCAACATAGTAAAAAAAAAAAAAATTAGAAAGGGGAGATTATTTTAATTTTTCATTTAAAAAACTTTACTCGTGGGGAATGTTAGAGACATTTTGATCCTTTCAAAGTGTGCAAAAGTCTCCGCCGTAACAGCGGACTTTGGACTTTTATTTTTCACTTTATTATTATTATTATTATTATTATTATTATTATTATTTGTTTATGATTTTTATTTTTGATATTTGGGGACGACAAATGTCAATGTTTCGACTTTTGTAATTATGCGTTAGTGTAAAATTTGCAGTGTTTTTGCCACTTCCACTCCCAACATTAGAAAACAATGCCAAAATCAATAATGAACTTCAAGTTCCTTTTTCTTTTAATAATTAGATTTTGCTGCATTGAGTTTGTATATCGAATATTGTTCATCATTTTCAAATTTCATTAGAAATATTTCAAAATTTTATATTTTCTTTTGTCCTAGTTTTAGTTTTTATTTTTTACTTTGTAATATTAGTTTTGGGTATCTTCTTACGCTCTCTCCTTTTTTTTTTTTAAAAAAAATCAATATTATTGTAAGAAAAAATAAAAATTTCCCATGAAAACATTAATTTAAAATTAAA
Organism: Adansonia madagascariensis; assembly: GCA_038381835.1. Lineage (NCBI taxonomy): Eukaryota > Viridiplantae > Streptophyta > Magnoliopsida > Malvales > Malvaceae > Adansonia > Adansonia madagascariensis. Next base: position 51,309 of record JBBYHL010435610.1, read on the forward strand.
GTTCTTGTATAAAATGTTGATTGAACTATACATATAATACAATAGTAAGGATGAGAAGAAGCCTATTCGTGTCAAAACGAAGCAAGCGGATGGCAATAAAATTGTCTCGGCAATAAAATGAAGTTTAAGGTTTAAAATTTATAGATTATTTACAATACAATCATAGTCATCAAGTGGTACAACCTCGATGGTTTCCTTGACTTTCCGGTCTTCAAGTTGTAAGTCCACGGTTTTTGCAACACTCATGGTTGGGACCTCTTTTGACTTAACTGTCTTGATCCACGCAGTTGTTTTCTCAATTTTGAGGTTAAGATTTTGGCAACATCCTCATATACGAACAAATCTGATGTCCCTGTGTCGACCAGAGCACTTATTTTTTTGCCTGCAATAGAAACGTCTACGAACATCAACTCTTTTTACTTTCGATACTTCTTTGCCTTGATAGAACTCATGATCGAGCTTGAAACTTGGCTCACCCAAGTTTATTTTTGTTCAAATACTCTCACCCGATACTTATTTTTCACATATGTCGAATATAAATAATACGTATGATTCTTTAATATATGAATAAAAATTTAAAAAAATAAAAAATATATATGCATTGAATATATAACTGTATCCGATATTAATTACCGGCTTATAGAACAAGCCTAACAAGCAGGGGGGAAAAACAAGGAAGAAGAAAATAAAATATTAATGATGTTTCGAGTTTCATGGCATAAATGATAAAAGGAAAAGTGATAAAGTGTAGAGAATGTTGACAATGTTGCTGATTTAAGGTAAAGATAAGAAGAGGAAAATCTACAGTTATGTAGCAACGAGAATCAAGAGAGTGAAGTAAACTCCAAGCCAAGTACACCAAAACACTGTTTTTATGTTGCCTTCCTAACCTAACTGTCATATATTATATCCCGAAATATCCGTTCACGGGTCTCCCCTTGGACAGTCCTACTCTTCATCATACCTTATATGTCTTTGGTCTTTATAGGTTATAATGACAACTTATATATATATATATATATCATGGATCGGTAGATGATGCCATCTAATTCAAATAAAAGTTATATGTGTTTATTTTTTTTTTAAATTTTTAGTGAGATGATATTAATTTATATTTAATACATTGATGATCAGTAAATTAAATTATATTTATTATATTATTTCATTAAAATTATTTAAAAATAAATATAAAAATTTTATTAGCATCATTTTATTCACTGAAAATATATAAATTTATACACTGGCAAATTTAAATATAAATCATATATATCTATATATATATATATATATATATATACACATTACCATAACCCGGTCTATATATGTATTTACTATGTACAGATTCAGTGAGGTATCAACATATATAGAAACTGCATCCTTATATATATATATAATCTTGACATAGATATTTTGGATGCAAGGACATTTTATTTTTTTCACTTCGATCAAGAAAGACTTTATCTTATACACGCATTGATGAGGTCAGACATGATCACTTTTGGATTGTCTCATCTCAGACACTTGATTGTTAACTTCTGTAATCCATGTGTGATAAAAAATATACCAAGTTCAGCTAACCAACCTGATTACGTCGTTTGCATCTCTTCCTTCCCTCGTATAAGGTATTTCACTTTTTAGGTAATTCTCTCATTTTCCCTTAACCTTCTACGCAGATTAAGCACTTTTGGGTAAGTTTTAAATTATGGATGGCAGTTTAATATAGAAAGAGAGATAAATGGATATTCGTAGTATAATGAAATCACTTTGCATAAATATTTAGTCATGGAACATCTTATTATTTAATCTTACGAAATAAGTAGCATTCAATATTATGTCACGTGCATCCACACCATTCTTAAAACACATTAAATTAATATGTATTTTTCTTATTTGAGATTAATAAAGATTGAATGATAATTAAAATTAAATATTTAGCACTCTTATCAACATATTATCTATTTGTTGGTATAGTGAAATGTGCATCAGATCATATCTCCCAACTAGAGTACTCTCGCATACTTGCATCTTGATGACTTTCCTCTTGATATGAATTAAAGACGAATTTCATTGTTTGAAATGGAGAATTTTACTCAAGTCTCACTTCATTTTTACCATTTGACTAGATTACTTGAGTGGTGACACGTTAACCACCCTTGTGCTCATAATTGACTTTGCTATTTTCTTGGGTTACATATAAATTTAGTATCTATAGTTTACCTCGGTTTTCACTTTGATATTTCAAATTTTTTTTTTTTGTTAATTTGGTCACTAAAATTTTATTTCGTCAAGTATGTTAAGTACCTAGCACTATTACCATTAGTCAACTACTGAAGTGACATTTAACAATCAATGATATATTAACACATGATAAAAATTTATATCACCATTACCATGTCATCATTTAAAAATTTAAAAAAAATAAATAAATTTTGTATACTGATATGACAAATGATGATGTGACATTTTTGTCATGATTCAATGTCTTATTTGTTGATTTAACTGCTACGTCAGTAATTAAATAACGATAATAGTTTTAGGTATCAATACGCTTAATGAAATAAAACTTCAGGTACCAATTTGATCAAAAAATTTTCTTAACTGAGAATCAAGTAGAAGTGCAATGATCGAATATGTATTTAAACTTTTTTTTTTTTGTGCCATAAGGGATATACATATCTCAATCAAGCTATTTTAAAATGAAAGATAATAAAGTGAAGGAAAATTATATAAATTTGTTTTAACATTTAGAGCATATATTTAAGACATACTTGAACACATAAAAGTGACCATCCCGTTTAGTATTAAAAATAATAATGAAGCAAAATCCTAAAGACACATTTGTTTGGGTCAGGTTATTTGATATCTATAAATATTGGTTAAAATTTTATTTAATCAGTATTTTCGAAAGAATTAAATTAAATTAAATTAATTATTTTACTTAATTCAAAAGCAATAAATTCATTAATTATACTTTTTATTTTGTAAATATCATCATAATCAAAATTACTAGGCATCTATTATCATTTTCATATTTGATTTATGACGATGAAAAGTTTGGTGTATATATTTGCGTATATTCATCATCAATCCAAATCCCGGTTGACAAAATAGGGACGCTTTTGCATTGACAAATGAAAAGCGCTATTGACCTTGAACCTTACCCTACGTTTTTAAAAATATACATTTGGGAAACGTAAGGGCACCGGTTATATGCCAAAAATAGGAAAAAATTTAATTATTACATTATATTTTTTTATTTTATAAAAATAATTAATTAAATATAAAAAATTTTCTTAATAGAAAAGTGAAAAGAGATTAATTGTATTTATAAACTTCCATTAAATGAACTTTATATATTTATTTGTCTTGCACAGCCATGCATATAATAGCATCAACTTCACTAGTTTTTTTGCGTCACATCGCCATATACAGGAGTCCGACGATTTATATTTTAATCGTATATTGTATTTTTAATTAGATTGTATTTATTATAATAATAAATATTATTATAATTAATTATCATCAATATAGTAAGAATAAAATTTAAACAGTCAAATAACTACAGTGTTTTCTAATTGTCGCGTTGCGACTACTGTGTAGAAGTCCTTTTGCCCTATTCTATAAATCTAG
>JBBYHL010435631.1:0-18673 GCA_038381835.1 Adansonia madagascariensis
TTCAATTGGGATAAACATGGATTCATATAATAATCTCTTTTCTTTCATGATTAGGCACCATAAACACTTTCTCCTCATTGGGATAAATGATATTGATGCTTTGGTTACGTAAGAAAAACTTGTCTTTCTACCACATTTTGAATTAATGTTCATCTATCGATTTGGACAAACATGGATTCACAGAATAATCTCCTTTTGTTACATGATTAGCCACCAAAAACATATTCTCCTTTTTGGGATAAATGATATTGATGCTTTGGATTCATAAGAAAAACCTCTCTTTCTACCATTTTTAAATTGAAATTCATCTTTCAATTGGAATAAATATGGATCACATATTAATCTCCTTTCTTTTCATGATCGGGCACGATAAAGACATTCTCCTCATTGGGATAAATGATATGATGCCTTGGTTTCCTAAGAAAAAGTTCTATTTCTACCATTTTTAGAATTGAAGTTCGTCTTTTAATTGAGATAAACTTGGATTCGCATAATAACCACCTTTCTTTTTAAGATTGGGGACCGTAAACACATTCTTCTCATTGGGATAAATGATATTGATCTTTAGTTTCATAAGAAAAACTTTTCTATCTACTTTTTTTAGAATTAATGTTTGTCTATCGATTTGGGTAAATACGGATTCACATAGCAATCTCATTTCTTTTAATTATTAGGCACCATAAACGCATTCTCCTTATTTGGATAATTGATATTGATTCTTTGGTTTCATAAGAAAAATTTCTCTTTCTACCATTTTTTGAATTAATGTCTGTCTATGGATTTGCACAAAAATGGATTCACGTAATAATTTCCTTTATTTTCGTGATTAGGCACCATAAACACATTCTCCTTATTGGGATGAATGATAGTAGTTCTATGGTTTCACAAAAAAAACTGCTCTTTCTATTTTTTTTAGAATTAAAGTTCTTCTTTCAGTTGGAATAAACAGGGATTACATACTAATCTCTTTTCTTTCCATGATTGGGCACCATAAACACATTCTCCTAATTGGGATAAATCATATTGTTGCTTTGGTTTCATAAGAAAACCTTCTATTTCTACCATTTTTAGAATTCAAGTTTGTCTTTCAATTGGGATAAACTTGGATTCATATAATAATCTCATTTCTTTTCAGGATTGGGCACCGTAAACCCATTCTCCTTATTGAGATAAATGATATTGATGCTTTGGTTTCATAGGAAATACTTCTTTTTCTACCATTTTTTAGAATTAATGTTCGTCTATCGATTTGGTCAAGCACGGATTCACAAATAATCTCACTTATTTTCATTATTGGGCACCATAAACACATTCTCTTCCTTGAGATAAAATGATACTGATTCTTTGGTTTGATAAGAAAAATTTCTCTTTCTACCATTTTTAGAATTAAAGTTCATCCTTTAATTGGGATAGACGCAGATTCACATAATTATCTCCTTTCTTTTCTTGATTGGGCACCATAAACACATTCTCCTCTTTGGGTAAATGATATTGATGCTTTGGTTTCATATGAAAAACTTCTCTTTCTGCCATTTTTAGAATTAATGTTCGTCTGTTGATTTGGACAAACACAAATTCACATAATAATCTCATTTCTTTTCATTATTGGGCACTATAAACACATTCTCCTCATTAGGATAAATGATATTGATGTGTTGGTTTCATGAGAAAAACTTCACTTTCTACTGTTTTTAGAATTAAAGTTCTTCTTTTAGTTAGGATAAACATTGATTCACATAATAATCTCGTTTTCTTTTCATGGTTGGGCACCGTAAACACATTCTCCTCATTGGGATAAATGATACTGATGCTTTGGTTTCATAAAAAAAGCTACTCTTTCTACCATTTTTAGAATTAATGTTTGTCTGTCGATTTGGGCAAACACGGATTCACATAATAATCACATTTCTTTTCATTATTGGGCACCATTAACACATTCTCTTTGTTGGGATAAATGATATTGATTCTTTGCTTTCATAAGAAAAACTTCTCTTTCTATTATTTTTAGAATTAAAGTTATTCTTCAGTTAGGATAAACATGGATTCACATAATAATCTTCTTTCTTTTTATGATTGGGCACTATAAACACATTCTCTTTATTGGGATAAATGATATTGATGCCTTGGTTTCATAAGAAAAACTTCTATTTCTACCATTTTTAGAATTGAAATTCTTCTTTCAATTGGGATAAACTTAAATTCACATAATAATCTCCTTTTTTTTCATGATTAGGCACCATAAACCGATTCTCCTTATTGAGATAAATGATATTAATGTTTTGGTTTTTTAAGAAATACTTCTCTTTCCACCATTTTTAAAATTAATGTTTGTTTGTCAATTTGGACAAACACAGATTTCACAAAATAATCTCATTTCTTTTCATTATTGCATACCATAAACCCATTCTCCTAATTAAGATATATGATATTGATGCTTTGGTTTCATGAGAAAAACTTCACTCTCTGCTATTTTTAGAATTAAACTTCTTTTTTCTGTTGGAATAAATACGGATTCACACAATAATCTCCTTTCTTTTCATGATTGTGCATCATAAACATATTCTCCTTATTGGGATAAATGATATTGATGCTTTGGTTTCATAAAAAAAACTCTCTTTCTACCATTTTCAGAATTAATGTTCTTCTGTCGATTTGGATAAATACAGATTCACATAATAATCTTATTTCTTTTCATTATAGGGAGCCATAAACCCTTTCTCCTCATTAGAATATATAATATTGATGCTTTGGTTTTATAAGAAAAATTTCACTTTCTACTATTTTTAGAATTAAAGTTCTTCTTTCAGTTGGGATAGACGCAGATTCACATAATTATCTCCTTTCTTTTCATGATTGGGCACCATAAACACATTCCCCTCATTGGGATAAATGATATTGATGCTTTAGGTTCATATGAAAAATTTCTCTTTCTACCATTTTTAGAGTTAATATTCATCTTTCGATTTGGATAAATACGGATTTACATAATAATCTTATTTCTTTTCATTATTGGGCACCACAAACACATTCTCCTCATTCGGTTAAATGATATTGATTCTTTGGTTTCATAAGAAAAGCTTAGAATTAATGTTCGTCTGTCGATTTAGACAAACATAGAGTCACGTGATAATCTCTTTTATTTTCATGATTGGCCACCATAAACACATTCTCCTTATTGGCATAAATGATATTAATGCTTTATGAGACAAACTTCTCATTCTACTATTTTTAGAATTAAAGTTCTTTCAGTTGGGATAAACACGGATTCATGTAATAATCTCATTTCTTTTCATAATTAGGCATCATAAGCATATTCCTTTTGTTGGGATAAATGATATTGATGCTTTGGTTTCATAAGAAAAACTTCTCTTCCTACCATTTTTAGAATTGAAGTTCATTTTTAAATTGGGATAAATAGGGATTCACATAATAATCTCCTTTCTTTTCATGATTAGGAACCAGAAACACATTCTCCTCATTAGGATAAATGATATTGATGCTTTGGTTTGATAAGAAAAACTTCTCTTTCTAGCATTTTTAGATTTAAGGTTCTTCTTTCAATTGGGATAAACACAGATTCACATAATAATCTCCTTTCATTTCATGTTTGGGCACCATAAACACATTCTCCTCATTGGGATAAATGATATTGATGCTTTGGCTTCATAAGATAAACTTATTTTTCTACTATTTTTAGAATTAAAGTTTTTCTTTTAATTAGGATAAACATGGATTCATATATTAATCTCCTTTCTTTTCATGATTGGGCACCATAAACACATTCTCCTTATTGCGAGAAATGATATTCATGCTTTGGTTTCATAAAAAAAAATTTTCTTTCTACCATTTTTTGAAATAATGTTTTTCTGTTGATTTGGACAAACACGGATTCACATAATTACCTCCTTTCTTTTCTTGATTAGGCACCATAAACACATTCTTATCATTGGGATAAATGATATTGACGCTTCGGTTTCATAAGAAAAACTTCTCTTTTTACCCTTTTTAGAATTATAGTTCTTCATTCAATTGGGATAAACACAGATTCATATCATAATATCCTTTCTTCTCATGATTGAGCACCATAAACATATTTTTCTCAATTGGATAAATGATATTGATGCTTTGGTTTCACAAGAAAAACTTCTATTTCTACCATTTTTAGAATTGAAGTTCACCTTTCAATTGGAATAAATTTGGATTCACATAATTATCTCCTTTTTTTTTCAAGATTTGGCACTATAAACCCATTCTCCTTCTTGAGATAAATGATATTGATGGTTTGGTTTCCTAATAAATACTTCACTTTCTACCATGTTTAAAATTAATATTCATATGTTGATTTGGACAAACACGGATTCGCAAATAATCTCATTTCTTTTCATTATTGGCACCATAAACACATTCTCCTTATTGGGATAAGTGATATTGATTCCTTGGTTTGATAAGAAAAACTTCTCTTTCTACCATTTTTAGAATTAAAGTTCATCTTTCAATTGATATAGACATAGATTCACATAATTATCTCTTTTTTTTTCATGATTAGGCACCATAAATACATTCTCCTTCTTGGGATAAATGATATTGTTGCTTTTGTTTCATATGAAAAACTTCTCTTTCTACCATTTTTAGAATTAATATTTGTCTGTCGATTTGGATAAATACTAATTCACATAATAATCTCATTTCTTTTCATTATCAGGCACCATAAACATATTCTCCTTGTTGGGATAAATGATATTGATGCCTTGGTTTCATGAGAAAAACTTCACTTTCTACTATTCTTGAACTAAAGTTCTTCTTTCAGTTGGGATAAACATAGATTCACATAATAATCTCATTTCTTTTCCTGATTGGGTACCATAAACACTTTCTCCTCATTGGGATAAATGATATTGATGCTTTGGTTTCATAAAAAAATTTCCCTTTCTATTATTTCTAGAATTAATGTTCGTCTATTGATTTGGATAAATATGAATTCATATAATAATCTCATTTCTTTTCATTATTGGGGATCGTAAACACATTCTCTTTATTGGGATGAATGATACTGATGCTTTGGTTTCATAAGAAAAACTTCTCTTTCTACTATTTTTATAATTAAAGTTCTTCTTTCAGTTAGGATAAACAGAGATTCACATAATAATCTCCTCTCTTTCCATGATTGGGCACCATAGACACATTCTCCTCATTGGGATAAATGATATTGATGCCTTGGTTTCATAAGAAAAATTTCTCTTTCAACCATTTTTTGAAATAATGTTTGTCTGTCGATTTGGACAAGCACGGATTCATATAATAATCTCATTTTTTTCATGATTAGGCACCATAAACACATTCTACTTATTGGATAAAGGATATTGAAGCTTTGGTTTCATAAAAAAGGTTTCCCTTTCTACCATTTTTAGAATTAATGTTCTCTAATCGATTTGGATAAACACAGATTCACATAATAATCTCATTTCTTTTCATTATTGGGCACCATAAACACATTCTCTCATTGGGTTAAATGATATTGATTCTTTGGTTTCATAAGAAAAACTTCTCTTTCTACCATTTTTAGAATTAATGTTTGTGTATCGATATAGACAAACATAGATTCACGTGATAATCTCTTTTATTTTAATGATTGGCCACCGTAAACACACTCTCTTTATTGGGATAAATGATATTAATGCTTCATGAGACAACCTTCTCTTTCTACTATTTTTGGAATTAAAGTTCTTTTAGTTGGGATAAACACGGATTCATATAATAATCTCATTTCTTTTCATGATTAGGCTCCATAAGCACATTCCTCTCTTTGGGATAAATGATATTGATGCTTTGGTTTTATAAGAAAAACTTTTCTTCCTACCATTTTTAGAATTGAAGTTCCTCTTTAAATTGGGATAAATAAGGATTCACATAATAATCTCCTTTCTTTTCATGATTGGGAACCATAAACACCTTCTCCTCATTAGGATAAATGATATTGATACTTTGGTTTGATGAGAAAAACTTCTCTTTCTACCATTTTTAGATTTAGTGTTCTTCTTTCAATTGAGATAAACACGGATTCACATAATTATCTCCTTTCTTTTCATGATTAGGCACCATAAACAAATTCTCCTCATTCGCATAAATGATATTGATGCTTTGCCTTCATAAGATAAACTTTTCTTTGTGCCATTTTTAGAATTAAAGTTCTTATTTCAATTTAGACAAACACGGATTCAAATAATAATCTCCTTTCTTTTCATGATTAGGCACCATAAACACATTCTCCTCATTAGGATAAATGATATTGATGCTTTTGTTTCATAAGAAAAACTTCTCATTCTACCATTTTTAGAATTAAAGTTCTTCTTTGAATTAGGATAAACAAAGATTCACAGAATAATCCCCTTTCTATTCATGATTGGGCACCATAAACACATTCTCCTTGTTGGGATAAATGATATTGATGCTTTGGTTTCACAAGAAAAACTTCTTTTTCTATCATTTTTAGAATTAAAGTTTGACTATTGATTTGGACGAACATGAATTAACATAGTAATCACATTTCTTTTCATTATTGGGCACCATAAACGCATCTACTCATTGGCATAAATGATACTGATGCTTTGGTTTCATAAGAAAAACTTCTCCTTCTACAATTTTTAAAATTAAGGCTCTCCTTTCAGTTGGTATAAACATAGATTCACAGAATAATCTCTTTTCTTTTCATGATTGGGCACAACAAACACATTATCCTCATTGGGATAAATGATATTGATGCTTTGGCTTCATAAGATAAACTTCTCTTTCTGCCATTTTTAGAATTAAAGTTCTTATTTCAATTGGGATAAACACGGATTCAAATAATAATCTCTCAAATAATAATCTCCTTTCTTTTCATGATTGGGTACCATAAGCACATTCTCTTCAGTGGGATAAATGATATTGATGCTTCGATTTCATAAGAAAAACTTCTCTTTCAACTATTTTTAGAATTAAAGTTCTTCTTTCAATTGGGATAAACATGGATTCACATAATAATCTCCTTTCTTTTTGATGATTGTGCACCATAAACACATTCTCCTCGTTGGGATAAAAGATATTGATGCTTTGGTTTCATTCAAAAAATTTCCTTTTTTACTTTTTTTTGAAATAATTTTTGTCTATCGATTTGGACAAGCATGGATTAATGTAATAATCTCTTTTCTTTTCATAATTAGGCACCATAAACACATTTTTCTCATTGGGATAAATGATATTGACGCTTTGGTTTCATAAGAAAAACTTTTCTTTTTACCCTTTTTAGAATTAAAGTTCTTCATTCAATTGGGATAAACACAGATTCACATAGTAATCTCCTTTCTTCTCAAGATTGGGCACCATAAACGCATTCTCCCCATTTGGATAAATGATATTGATTCTTTGGTTTGACAAGAAAAACTTCTATTTCTATCATTTTTGGAATTGAAGTTCATCTTTCATTTCGAATAAATTTGGATTCACATAATAATCTCTCCTCTTTTCAGGGTTGGGCATCATAAATCCATTCTCCTTATTGAGATAAATGATATTGAGGTTTTGGTTTCATGAGAAATACTTCTCTTTCAGCCATTTTTAAAATTAATGTTCGCTTGTTGATTTAAACAAACATGTATTCACAAATAATCTTATTTCTTATCATTATTGGCACCATAAGTGCATTCTCTTTATTGGGATAAATGATATTGATTCCTTGGTTTGATAAGAAAAACTTCTCTTTCTACCATTTTTAGAATTAATCTCCATCTGTCGATTTGGAGAAACATGGATTCATAGAATAATCTCCTTTCTTTCAATTTTTGGGTACCATAAACACATTCTTCTCATTAGGGTAAATGATATTGATGGTTTGGTTTCATAAGATAAACTTCTCTTTCTACCATTTTTAGAATTAAAGTACTTCTTTCAATTGGGATAAACATGGATTCAAATAATAATCTCCCTTCTTTTCATGATTAGGCACATTAAACACATTCTTCTCATTGGGATAAATGATATTGATGCTTTGGTATCATAAGAAAATTTTTTTTTCTATAATTTTTTGAAATAATGTTTGTCTGTCGATTTGGACAAACACGGATTCATAAAATAATCTCATTTTTTATTATTATTAGGCACCGTAAATATATTCTCCTCATTCGGTTAAATGATATTGATTCTTTGGTTTCATAAGAAAAATTTCTCTTTCTACCATTTTTAGAATTAATATTCGTCTGTCAAATTGGATAAACATGGATTCACATGATAAACTATTTTATTTTCAAGATTGGCCACCGTAAACACATTCTCCTTATTGGGATAAATGATATTGATTCTTCATGAGAAAGACTTCTCTTTCTACTATTTTTAGAATTAAAGTTCTTTCAGTTGGGATAAATACAGATCCACATAATAATCTCATTTCTTTTTATGATTGGGCACCATAAGCACATTCTCCTCGTTGGGATAAATGATATTTATGCTTTGGTTTCATAAGAAAAACTTCTCTTCCTACCATTTTTAGAATTAAAGTTCATCTTTAAATTGGGATAAATAGGGATTCACATAATAACCTCCTTTCTTTTCATGATTGGGAACTATAAAAACATTCTACTTATTAGGATAAATGATATTAATGCTTTGGTTTGATAAGAAAAACTTCTCTTTCTACCATTTTTAGATTTCAGGTTCTTCTTTTAATTGGGACAAATACGGATTCACATAATAATCTACTTTCTTTTCATGATTAGGCACCATAAAAAATTCTCTTTATTAGGATAAATGATATTGATGCTTTGGCTTCATAAGATAAACTTCTCTTTTTCCCATTTTTAGAATTAAAGTCCTTATTTCAATTGGGATAAACACGACATAATAATCTCTTCTTTTTTCATCATTGGGCACCATAAACACTTTCTACTCATTGGGATAATTGATCTTGACGCTTTGGTTTCATAAGAAAAACTTCTTTTTCCACCATTTTTAGAGATAATCTCCATCTATCGATTTGGACAAATATGGATTCACATAATAATCTCATTTCTTTTCATGATTAGGCACCATAAACACATTCTGCTTATTTGGATAACTAACGTGGATGCTTTGGTTTCATAAGAAAAACCTATCTTTCTATCATTTTTAGAATTAATCTCCATCTGTCGATTTGGAGAAACATGGATTCACATAATAATCTTCTTTCTTTCAATTATTGAGTGCCATAAACACATTCTCCTAATTAGGGTAAATGATATTGATATTTTGGTTTCATAAGATAAACTTCTCTTTCTACCATTTTTAGAATTAAAGTTCTTCTTTCGATTGGAATAAACACGGATTCACATAATAATCTCCTTTCCTTTCATGATTGGGCACCATAAACACATTTTTCTCGTTGCGATAAATGACATTGATGCTTTGGTTTCATAAGAAAAATTTCTTTTTCTATCATTTTTTGAAATAATGTTTGTCTGTCGATTTGGACAAACACAGATTCACATAATAATCTTCTTTCTTTACATGATTAGGCACCACAAACACATTCTTCTCATTGGGATAAATGATGTTGATGCTTTAGTTTTATACGAAAAGCTTCTCTTTCCACCGTTTTTAGAATTAATAATTGTCGATCAATTTGGACAAACACGGATTCACATAATAATCTCCTTTCTTTCAATTATTGGGCACCATAAGCACATTCTCCTCATTGGGGTAAATGATATTGATGTTTTGGTTTCATAAGATAAACTTCTCTTTCTACCATTTTTAGAATTAAAGTTCTTCCTTCGATTGGGATAAATACGGATTCATATAATAATCTCCTTTTTCTTCATGATTGGGCACCATAAACATATTCTCCTCATTGGGATAAATGATATTGATTCTTTGGTTTCATAAGAAAAAGTTCTCTTTCTACCACTTTTAGAATTAATGTTCGTCTATCGATTTGGGCAAACACGGGTTCACATAATAATCTCATTTATTTTCATTATTAGGCACCATAAATGCATCTACTCATTGGGATAAATGATATTGATTCTTCGGTTTCATAAGAAAAACTTCTCTTTCTACCATTTTTAGAATTATTGTTCATCTATCAATTTGGGCAAACATGGATTTACGTAATAAACTCTTTTATATTCATGATTGGCCACCGTAAACACATTATCCTTATTGGGATAAATGATATTGATGCTTCATGAGAAAAACTTCTCTTTCTGCTATTTTTAAAATTAAAGTTCTTTCACTTAAGATAAACATGGATGCACATAATAATATGCTTTCTTTTCATGATTCATCACCACAAGCACATTCTACTCATTGGGATAGATGATACTGATGCTTTGGATTCATAAGAAAAAATTCTCTTTCTACCATTTTTAGAATTGCAGTTTATTTTTTAATTAGGATAAACAGGGATTCACATAATAATCTTATTTCTTTTCATTATTGGGCACCATAAACACATTCTCCTCATTGAGATAAATGCTATTGACGCTTTGGTTTCATAGATAAAACTTCTCTTTCCACCATTTTTAAAATTAATCTCCATCTATCGATTTGAAGAAACATGGATTTACATAATAATCTCATTTCTTTTCATTATTGGGCACCATAAACACATTCTCCTCATTAGGATAAATGATATTGATGCTTTGGTTTCATAAGATAAACTTCTCTTTCTCTTTCTACCCTTTTTAGAATTAAAGTTCTTCTGTTAATTGGGATAAATACAGATTCACATAACAATCCCTGTAACATTAATGATTGGGCACCATAAACATATTCTCCTTGTTGGGATAAATGATATTGATGCTTTGGTTTCATAAGAAAAACTTCTCTTTCTATCATTTTTAGAATTAACGTTCAACTGTCGATTTGGACAAACACGAATTCACATAGCAATCACATTTCTTTTTATTCTTGGGCACCATAAACGCATCTCCTCATTGGGATAAATGATATTGATGCTTTGGTTTCATAAGAAAAACTTCTCTTTCTGCAATATTTAAAATTAAAGTTCTTCTTTCAGTTGGGTTAAACATGGATTCACATAATAATCTCCTTTCTTTTCATAATTGGGCACTATAATCACATTCTCTTTATTAGGATAAATAATATTAATGCTTTGGTTTCATGAGAAAAACTTCTCTTTCTACTATTTTTAGAATTAATGTTCAGCTATCGATTTGGATAAACAAGGATTCACATAATAATCTCATTACTTTTCATTATTGGGCACCACAAACACATTTTCCTCATTGGGATAATAATATTGACGCTTTGGTTTCATAGATAAACTTCTCTTTCTACCACTTTTAGAATTAAGTTCTTCTTTCAGTTAGGATAAACACAGATTCACATAATAATTCCCTTTCTATTCATGATTGGGCACCATAAACATATTCTCCTTGTTGGAATAAATGATATTAATGCTTTGGTTTCATAAGAAAAACTTCTCTTTCTACACTTTTTAAAATTAAAGTACTTCTTTTAGTCGGGATAAATACGGATTCACATAATAATATCCTTTCTTTTCATGATGTGGAACCATAAACAGGTTCTCTTTATTGGGATAAATGATATTGATGCTTTGGTTTCATAAAAAAAACTTCTCTTTCTATCATTTTTAGAATTAATGTTCATCTTTCGATTTGGATAAACACAGATTCAAATAATAATGTCATTTCTTTTCATTATTGGGCACCATAAACACATTCTCCTCATTGGGATAAACGATATTGATGCTTTGGTTTCATAAAATAAACTTCTTTTTCTACCATTTTTAGAATTAAAGTTCTTCTATTAATTGGGATAAACGCAGATTCACATAATAATCCCTTTACTATTCATGATTGGGCACCATAAATGTATTCTCCTTATTGGGATGAATGATATTGATGCTTTGGTTTCATAAGAAAAACTTTTTTTTCTATCATTTTTAGAATTAACGTTCCACTATCGATTTGGACAAACACGAATTCACATAGCAATCATATTTTTTTTCATTATTGGGCACCATAAACGCATCTACTTATTTGGATAAATGATATTGACGCTTAGGTTTCATAAGAAAAACTTCCCTTTCTACAATTTTTAAAATTAAAGTTCTTCTTTCAGTTGGGTTAAACATGGATTTACATAATAATCTCCTTTATTTACATGATTGGGTACTATAAACACATTCTCCTCATTGGAATAAATGATATTAACGCTTTGGTTTCATAAGAAAAACTTCTCTTTCTATTATTTTCAAAATTAAAGTTCTTCTTTCAGTTATGATAAACATGGATTCACATAATAATCTCATTACTTTTCATTATTAAGCACCATAAATACATTCTCCTCATCGGGATAAATGATATCGACGCTTTGGTTTCATAAGATAAACTTCTCTTTCTACCATTTTTAGAATTAAGTTCTTCTTTCAATTGGGATAAACACAGATTCACATAATAATCCCCTTTCTATTCATGATTGGGCACCATAAACATATTCTCCTTGTTGGAATAAATGATATTAATGCTTTGGTTTCGTAGAAAAAACTTCTCTTTCTACAATTTTTAAAATTAAAGTACTTTTTTCAGTCAGGATAAACACGGATTCACATAATAATATCCTTTCTTTTAATGATTTGGACCCATAAACACATTCTCCTTATTGGGATAAATGATATTGATGATTTGGTTTCATAAAAATACTTCTCTTTCTATCATTTTTAGAATTAATGTTCGTCTGTCGATTTGGATAAATACGGATTCACATAATAATCTCATTTCTTTTTATTATTAGGCACCATAAACACATTCTCCTCATTAGGATAAATGATATTGATGCTTTGGTTTCATAAAATAAACTTCTCTTTCTACCATTTTTACAATTAAAGTTCTTCTGTTAATTGGGATAAATGCAGATTCACATAATAATCCCCTTACTATTCATGATTGGGCACCATAAACTATTCTCCTTATTGGGATAAATGATATTGATGCTTTGGTTTCATAAGAAAAACTTCTCTTTCTATCATTTTTAGAATTAACGTTCGACTGTTGATTTGGGCAAACACGAATTCACTTAGCAATCATATTTCTTTTCATTATTGGGCATCATAAACGCATCTACTCATTGGGATAAATGATATTGATGCTTAGATTTCATAAGAAAAATTTCCCTTTCTACAATTTTTAAAATTAAAGTTTTTCTTTCAGTTGGGTTAAACATGGATTCACATAATAATCTCCTTTATTTTCATGATTGGGTACTATAAACACATTCTCTTCATTGGGATAAATGAAATTAACGTTTTGGTTTCATAAGAAAAACTTCTCTTTCTATTATTTTCAAAATTAAAGTTCTTCTTTCAGTTATGATAAACACGGATTCACATAATAATCTCATTACTTTTCATTATTGGGCACTATAAACACATTCTCCTCATTGGGATAAATGATATCGACGCTTTGGTTTCATAAGATAAAGTTCTCTTTCTACCATTTTTAGAATTAAAGTTCTTATTTCAATTAGGATAAAAACAGATTCATAAAATAATCCCTTTACTATTCACGATTGGGCGCCATAAACATATTCTCCTTGTTGGGATAAATGATATTGATGCTTTGGTTTCATAAGAAAAACTTCTCTTTCTATCATTTTTAGAATTAACGTTCGACTGTCGATTTAGACAAACACGAATTTACATAGCTATCACAATTCTTTTCATTATTGGGCACCATAAATGCATCTACTCATTGGGATAAATGATATTGACGCTTTGGTTTCATAAGAAAAACTTCTCTTTCTATAATTTTTAAAATTAAAGTTTTTCTTTCAGTTGGGTTAAACACGAATTCACATAATAATCTCTTTTCTTTTCATGATTGGGCACTATAATCATATTCTCTTTATTGGGATAAATGATATTAATGCTTTGGTTTCATAAGAAAAACTTCTCTTTCTACTATTTTTAGAATTAATGTTCGTCTATCGATTGGATAAACACGGATTCACATAATAATCTCATTACTTTTCATTATTAGGCGCCATAAACACATGCTCCTCATTGGGATAAATGATATTGATGCCTTGGTTTCATAAGATAAACTTTTCTTTTTACCATTTTTAGAATTAAAGTTATTCTTTCAATTGGGATAAACACAGATTCACACAATAATCCCCTTTCTATTCATGATTGGGCACCATAAACATATTCTCCTTATTGGGATAAATGATATTAACGCTTTGGTTTCATAAGAAAACCTTCTCTTTCTACAATTTTTAAAATTAAAGTTCTTCTTTTAGTTGGGATAAACATAGATTCACATAATAATATCCTTTCTTTTCATGATTTGGAACCATAGCCACATTCTCCTTATTGGGATAAATGATATTGATGCTTTGGTTTCATTAATAAAACTTCTCTATCTACCATTTTTAGAATTAATGTTCGTCTATCGATTTGGATAAACACGGATTCACATAATATCTCATCTCCTTTCATTATTGGGCACCATAAACACATTCTCCTTATTAGGATAAATGATGTTGATGCTTTGGTTTTATAAAAAAAGTTCCCTTTCTACCATTTTTAGAATTAATCTCCATCTGTCGATTTGGAGAAACATGGATTCACATAATAATCTCTTTTTTTTTGTTAATGGGCACCATAAACACATTCTCCTTATTGGGATAAATGATATTGATGCTTTGGTTTCATAAGATAAAGTTCTCTTTCTACCATTTTTAGAATTAAAATTCTTCTTTGAATTGGGATAAACCAAAATTCATAAAATAATCCCTTTACTATTCATGATTGGGCACCATAAACATATTCTTCTTATTGGGATAAATGATATTGATGCTTTGATTTCATAAGAAAAATTTCTTTTTCTATCATTTTTAGAATTAACGTTCGACTTCCGATTTGGACAAACATGAATTCACATAGCAATCACATTTTTTTCATTATTGGGCACCATAAACACATTCTCCTCATTGGGATAAATAATATTGACACTTTGGTTTTATAAAAAAAACTTCTCTTTCCACCATTTTTAGAATTAATCTTCATCTCTCGATTTGGAGAAACATAGATTCATATAATAATCTCTCTTTTTTTTCATTATTGGGCACTATAAATACATTTTCCTCATTGGAATAAATGATATTGATGCTTTGGTTTCATAAGATAAAGTTCTCTTTCTACCATTTTTAGAATTAAAGTTCTTCTTTCAATTGGGATAAACACAAATTCACATAATAATCCCCTTTCTATTCATGATTGGGCACCATAATCATATTCTCCTTGTTGGGATAAATGATATTAACGCTTTAGTTTAATAAGAAAAACTTCTCTTTCTACAATTTCCAAAATTAAAGTTCTTCTTTCAGTTGGGGTAAACACAGATTCATATAATAATATACTTTTTTTTCTTAATTTGGAACCATAAACACATTTTTCTCATTGGGATAAATGATATTCATGTTTTGGTTTCCTACGAAAAACTTCTCTTTCTACCATTTTTAGAATTAATCTCCATTTGTCGATTTAGAGAAACATAGATTCATATAATAATCTCTTTTCTTTTCATTATTGGGTACCATAAACACATTCTCCTCATTAGGATAAATGATATTGACGCTTTGGTTTTAGAAAAAAACTTCTCTTTTCACCATTTTTAGAATTAAAGTTCTTCTTTTAATTGGGATAAACATAGATTCACATAATAATCCCCTTTCTATTCATGATTGGGTACCATAAACAGATTCACCTTGTTGGGATAAGTGATATTGATGCTTTGGTTTCATAAGAAAAACTTCTTTTTCTATCATTTTTAGAATTGATGTTCGACTATCGATTTGGTTAAACATGAATTTACATAGTAATCACATTTCTTTTCATTATTGGGCACCATAAATGCATCTACTCTTTGGGATAAATGATATTGATGCTTTGATTTCATAAAAAAAACTTCTCTTTCTATAATGTTTAAAATTAAAGTTCTTTTTTCAGTTGGGATAAACACGGATTCACATAATAATCTCCTTTCTTTCCATGATTGGGCACTATAAACACATTCTCCTTATTGGGATAAATGGTATTAATGCTTTGGTTTCATAAGAAAAACTTCCCTTTCTGCTATTTTTAAAATTAAAGTTTTTTTTTCAGTTATGATAAACACGGATTCACATAAGAATCTCCTTTCTTTTCATGATTGGGAACCATAAACACATTCTCCTTATTGGGATAAATGATATTGATGCTTTGGTTTCATAAAAAAATTCTCTTTCTACCATTTTTAGAATTAATGTTCATCTATTGATTTGGATAAACATAGATTCACATAATAATCCCTTTTGTTTTCATTATTGGGCACCATAAACACATTCTCCTCATTAGGATAAATGATATTGACGCTTTGGTTTCATAAGAAAAACTTCTCTTTCTACCATTTTTAGAATTAATCTCCATCTGTCGATTTGGAGAAACATTCCCATAATAATCGCCTTTCTTTTCATTATTGGGCACCATAAACACATTCTTCTTATTGGGATAAATGATATTGATGCTTTGGTTTCATACGATAAACTTTTTTTTCTACCAGTTTTAGAATTGAAGTTCTTCTTTCAATTGAGATAAACACGGATTCACGTAATAATCCCCTTTCTATTCATGATTGGGTACCATAAACACATTCTCCTTGTTGGGATAAATGATATTGATGCTTTGGTTTCATAAGAAAAACTTATCTTTCTATCATTTTTAGAATTAATGTTCGACTGTCAATTTGGAAAAAAATAAATTCACATAGTAATCACATTTCTTTTTATTTTTGGGCACCATAAATGCATCTACTCGTCCGTATAAATGATATTGATGCATTGGTTTCATAAGAAAAAATTCTCTTCCTATTATTTTAAAAAGTAAAGTTTTTTTTTTTAAGTTGGGATAAACATAGATTCACATAATAATCTCCTTTCTATTCATGATTGGCCACTATAAACACATTCTCCTCATTGGGATAAATGATATTGATGCTTTGGTTTCAAAAGATAAACTTCTCTTTCTATGATTTTTAGAATTAAAGTTCTTCTTTCAGTAAAGATAAACATGGATTCTCATAATAATCTTAGTTCTTTTCATGATTGGGAACCATAAACACATTCTCTTTATTAAGATAAATGATATTGATGCTTTGGTTTCATAAGATAAACTTTTCTTTCTACCATTTTTAGAATTAAAGTTTTTCTTTTAGTTAGGATAAACAAGGATTCTCATAATAATTTCCTTTCTTTTCATGATTGGGCACCATAAACACATTCTCCTCATTGGGATAAATGATATTGATGCTTTGGTTTTATAAGAAAACTTATCTTTCTACCATTTTTAGAATTAATGTTTATCTGTCGATTTGGACAAACATGTATTCACATAATAATCTCTTTTCTTTTCATTATTAGGCACCATAAACGCATCTAATTATTGGGATAAATGATATTGATTCTTTAGTTTCCTAAGAAAAACTTCTTTTTCTACCATTTTTAGAATTACTGTTCGTCGATGGATTTGGACAAACATGGATTCACGTAATAATCTTCTTCATTTTCATGATTGGGCACCATAAACACATTCTCCTTATTGGAATAAATGATATTGATACTTCGGTTTCATAAGAAAAACTTCTTTTTCTACTATTTTTAAAGTTAAAGTTCTTCTTTCAGTTGGGACAAACACGGTTCTCATAATAATTTCCTTTCTTTCCATGATTGGGCACCGTAAACACATTCTCCTTATTGGGATAAATGATATTGTTGCTTTGGTTTCCTAAGAAAAACTTCTCTTTCTACCATTGTTAGAATTAATGTTCGTTTGTTGATTTCAACAAACATGGATTCACATAATAATCTCTTTTCTTTTCATGATTAGGCACCACAAACATATTCTCCTCGTTGGGGTAAATGATATTGATTCTTTGGTTTCATGTGAAAAACTTCTCTTTCTACATTTTTTAGAATTAAAGTTCTTCTTTTAGTTGGGATAAACCTGGATTCACATAATAATCTTCTTTCTTTCGACAATTAGGCACCATAAACACATCATTCTTATTAAGATAAATGATATTGATGCTTTGGTTTCATAAGAAAAGTTCTCTTTCTACCATTTCTAGAATTGAAGTTCATCTTTCAGTTGGGATAAACATAGATTCACATAATTATCTTCTTTATTTTCATGATTAGGCACTATAAATGCATTCTCCTCATTGGTATAAATGTTATTAATGCTTTGGTTTCATAAGAAAAACATCTTTTTCTACCATTTTTAGAATTGAAATTAGTCTTTCAATTGGGATAAACACGGATTCACATAATAATCTCCTTCCATTTCATGATTGGGAACCATAATCATGTTTTTTTATTGGGATAAATAATATTGATGCTTTGATTTCATAAGAAAAACTTCTTTTTTTACCATTTTTACAATTAATATTCGTCTGTCGATTTGGACAAACACAGCTTCACATTGTTTGGCACCATAAACACATTGTCCTTATTGGGGTAAATAGTATTGATTCTTTTGTTTCATGAGAAAAACTTTTCTTTCTACTTTTTTTAGAATTGAAGTTTATCCTTCAATTGGGATATACGTGGATTCACATAATAGTCTCATTTCTTTTCAAGATTG
>JBBYHL010435703.1:0-18661 GCA_038381835.1 Adansonia madagascariensis
GTATTAGGAGGGTCATGGCAACATGAAAGGTTCATTAAAATGAAATGGATGATCAAAATAGAAAATATATGGAATGAAGTAAAAAATATACTAGCAAAGGCTTGAAGATTCCTTAAGCTCAGTTTCTTCCCTCTTTTTGCTATTGTTTAGCAAGAAAATGGTGAAAAGAATAAGCTTTCTGGTACTATGGTTGCTAATGGGGTGTTTTGAGGATGAAAGTGTGTTAAAGGTTGAATTTTTAAAGGTGTTTTAAGGGTGGTTTTAAGGAGCTATGGGGATGGAGGTTGGTTGAGGGTGAAAGGCAATGGAACAGTGTTTTGGTGAATTTTTGAAGCTAAAGTGGCTAGAGGATTTATGGGGATGGATGAAGAGATTTTTTGGGATTGCTGGAGAGCTTCTTTGATAGCTAAGAGAGTTTTCTTTTCTAAGATAGCTGGTAGTCTCATTTTTCATTCAATGTTCAGCCTCTTCTTTTAAAAGACAATGCAAAGGGTATTTTTTATTTTTTTTTCTTTTACACCAAGGGACATCTCCAGCTGCCCTGCTCAGTTGACTCTCTTCTTATTGGTTTTGCCATGCTAAGTAAGGAGGCAGAATGGCTGTGAAAGCCTGCAACTAGAGATATGCCTACCACACCCTCTTACACCCATATCTCTTATGAAAGTTACCTTTGTCATTAATTGTTTGGACTCCAAAAATTTGTTAGAATCCATTAATGAACCCATAGTTGAGGTTTGCAATGTTTTTTGATAGTTCTTTGGTGCAAAAACATATTTAACTTGAGCTTTCGAAGGCTAAAAAGTGGTTCGAACTTGGTAAAAATGCCTCGGTATATAGATACAAAACATGTTGTATCAACACACAAGGTACTTTTTACTCTTGAGTATCGATACAATGAGCTGTGTATCGATACTAAGAGCAAAAAATGTTTCCAGCCTCAATACTTAGAGGCTTATATCGATACTCCATGGATTTGTATCGATACTCATGCTTGTGTTTGATACATTTTGCCAAAAATCATAACTTTAGCTACTGCTAAGGCCAGTGATGCAAACATGGGTATCAATACCACACCTTAGGTATCAATACCAAACCCTCTTGTATCGATACTACATGTGAAAATTCAAGTTTTTCATACCATAAACGTCTTGTATCAATACTTGCGTCCTAATATAACTTTTACATACCTTTGGCTTCCCAATTTACCTTAACTTGGTCACAAACAATGGGAAATTGATTTGTGTACTCATTTGAATGAGCTTGGTAACACCATGAAAAACAACCTTTGATGCCTCGTTTTTACATTTCTTTAATACAACCCATAGGCATTTTAGACCTTCCTAAAAAAAATTTTTTTTCCTAGCACCATGTCGCTTAATAGTGCCTAGCGACACGGTGCCCACCAGTCATCCCTTAGCTTTTATTTCTATTTTTTTTATTTAATCATTTTTTGCCTAACTCCTAGGATGCTAAAAACTGGTCCGAACAAAATAGAATGACTACAATCATGCCTAGCCAAAATGGTCAGTGGTGACTCTAAATTTATGGTTACTTTTTATAACTTTTCAAGGCTAGTTGGGTGAACGAATCGTCCAACAGTCTGTCCCCCCTTTCACATTATCATGCTAATCCAAATCCCAACCAAGGGATAACTCAAAGGCTCAACCACTATCATGCATTTTTAAGCCAAATGCACTAAGCTATTCAGATTTTTTAGAGAGAAAAAGAAAAAGGTACGTGGCAACAGCTTGGTAACTCCGCTGGGGATCGAACCCAGAAGGTTAGGCCTATGACTAGCTATGTCTTGCACATCCTTTGGTTTTTCAACTTCCATTTATTATTTAGATATAATTCCCTTTTATTTTATTTTCTAACTTTTTACTTTTTGTCACTTTATTTCATGATTGTTAGGAACTACTCTGTTCCTAAATGAATGTCAATTTGAATAAGCATGGTATTATTAGGTAAAACAAAAAGGTTTGATTGTTTCCCCAACACATATCGTGCACTTGCATTTGCACTAGATTCCCACTAAACACCATGGTATAGTTAGTATCCTAATTATTAGGAGGAAGTAAGCCATATACCTTCATGAATAACCCTTCGCATAGGCATGGCAAGACCTTTCGAGGTGTAAATTATCTATGTCTCTCGTGAGTACCCTTTCACATTTGCATATGAAATACATCCATTAGATTGAACCCATTTCGCCAAACCCATGATGGGACTAGGATCAGGGTGCCTCGGCTATTCTTACCAGATAGAGACTTCAACTTAAACCCATATAGTGAACCTTATAAGCTAAACCATGTCAAACCATATCAGATTACTAATAGAATAACTCTAAGAGTAGGATCACTTGGGGAAACACTTCTTACCTTTACTCCTGTATACCATGGTTACGTGGGCGATGATGGGTGAACATTGTCAACTGCATTTGTTATTTTTATTTTCATGATCATCTTTTTAGGGTATGCCATTACGTTTGATGGTAAATCCTTTTTAGTAAAGGGGTGAGTGCAAGCCATTTTAAATTAGTTATATGTAACCAAAATAAGCCAACATGCTATCCGAATAATGGCTTAACATGTACTTGCCATAGGTGGCAATGAATGAACATCACCACCTAAATGGTTAGTCTTAGCTCTTGTGAGGTATCGTATTACCTCGTTAAAAGGTAATTTTTATCGTGGACATGCTGTTATACTATTCGTTCAATGTCTAAACATTCATGATCATCATGTCTGCCCTTAGGCATCATAGTCTATTCTCAGGGCAAATTTTGTAATGCACTTTTGTTGTTATTCTTTCATTCCTTTATCATTATGCCTATTATTTTGCATGGTTACTAACTCATTTCCTTTTTTGCTTTTCTTTTTCACACATGCATTATTTCATCATAATCATCACCATCATGGGATAATTAGCCAATGGTTTAATGTTTATTAAGGGGTGTCTGTTATGGAACAACAGTCCACTTTAAATCTGACACCCTTTGAGGAAGTTCAAGCATGGTCTGAGCATCGACAATGTAAAGATGGGGATGTTCTTAAACCCCGGTATGTCTTAACAATCCATGAAAGGGTTAAGATGGGGTACCATCAGAATAATTGGCAAGATTTAAAGCATATATGGACTAGTTGGGACAATACCGAAAGAGAATTATTCATGAAGAGATACGGAGAACATAGCCCTCTTACTCCAGGTCCATTTGGATGTAGGTCTGTTATGAGTAGCATCTTAGTTTTGGAACCCAACATATCAATACTTCACCTTCAATCATGAAGATTTGGTCCTCACAGTTGACGAATATACTGCGTTAATATTGAGAGAGCCAAGACTGATAGAATATACTACAAGGCTTTAAACCCTCCAACCTTCAAGAAAATATTAGCTCAGATCTTCAGGGCAACAGAATCCTAGAACAAAGATCACATCAGGAAGAAAAGAAGCAGTGAGTACATCTTATAGGTTAGCCTAAAGAAAGCAATAGCAAATACCGTTGACCACCGAAAGATTCAAGATATCTATTCTCTAACAATATATGGTCTAGTTATATTTCCAAAAACATTGGGCTATGTTGGAGCTACAATAATAGATCTTTTCTCTCGATTGTGCTGCAACATCAATCTTGCACCGGTTATCATTGTTGAAACCATCCGAGCTCTTAATTTTTGCAACAAAATCGATACAGGTCATTTCATTAAATGCATGCTATTTCTTTACATCTAGCTTTTCAATCACTTATGTCCCAAAGAAAAGAAGGTGCCATACAACTTCTTGTCTAACTTTAGCCCTATCTCTAAGGTCTTCAAGAAGGAATGGCCTCAGGACAAGGACAAAGAGCAATGGGTCCAGAAACTCCAAACCTTAGTGGAGAAGAGGTGACATAGGAAGCCTTTTGGTTCTCACCATAAACAATCATTTACCAGTGTAGAGATTTCGGTTGTATGCCCTTTATAGGATTATGGGGAAGCATTAGCTATGCACTTATTCTGGTCTTTCGGTAATCCAATGCCGATAATTCATCTTCTTTCTCCAAGACCTAGAGTTATGGGATTTTGACTATGTTAAGCCTAATTACAAGTCAAAAGTAGCCTTTCTTGCATGGAAACAAACTCATTGTATGGTAAGGTACAAGAGAGGAAGTAGTATGACCCTAGGATATAAAAGAGGAAGACCCGTTGCATCAATGACTCCTTACCTTTGTCTATTATTGGAACATCACAAGCTACAGTTGATGAATTTCCCTCTGAGAATGAATTCCTCAAGTGAGGGTTCCAACAAGAAAAAGCAACTTTCGCCTAGGAAATTGCTTGCTTAAAGGAAGAGAATAGTTAATTAGAAATGGACCTCTACTTTTGAGATGGTGAAGTGAACCAAGCTGTCAAAGAGAATAGTGTAGAAATGTACTTTGATAGAGCTTCGAACGCACTGGGGCATGGAATCGTGGCAATTATTATCTCACCTAATGGAAGTCACAAGCCTTCACCATTAGACTGAACTTTGACTGCACTAATAATATAACTAAATATGAGGTCTGCATCATAGGACTCTAAGCAGCCATTGAAAAGGGTATCCAAAACACTCCAAATATTTCAAGACCAAGCCTTTGTCATCTACTAGCTGACATATGTATTTTTCATAGCAGCACTCTTAACCGAGATGGATGGCAGTGACCTACCTAACCTTATGACTGATTTAAGATGAAAAAATTTAAGATGAAAACTTGAAAGGGTGTCCTATTTCTCCTTTTCCTTTCACTCTTAAAGAAAAGAGCTAGCTTAGTTTAAAAACCCAAAATGGCGACTTAAGTGACCAAACTCTATCACTCAAACCAAGTCAAGAACCAATTTACCCTACATTCATAACCCTAATCAAGACACCCAATCATATCCTAATTCACCTATTCTATGCCAACCTACCCATCAAATTTCATCCTTACCTATACCAAAATAATGGAAACTACCTAACCTTAAGGCCTTCATCCCACCATGGGGCAATTTGAAGAATCTTCTTGTAAGTCAACCAACAGCAAAAGGATTAATTGCTTGAGAAAGGTTTTCAATGACACACAATGGAAGACTCGTTACATCAGCATAAGAGGCTAAACGACTAGGAAAACCCTTATGAATTCTTTTGCATCTTAAAATCTTTTTTGATCCTGTAATTTGTCACAACTTGTACTTTTTTTCTCTTAAATGAAATACAATCACTTGATTTCTTACAAAGTCTTTTCGTAACTCTTGCATCCCGTGTTATATCATGTTTATCATTTAACTGATAATTCTTGATAAATAAATAGAGCTGATAATAGGATTTCCTAACATTACTTGGAAAGATGAAACTTTGCAAGAATTTTGTTTCATGCCTAAAGATCAAGAATAGACTTTTAGGGCCACATTCGATCTTGTCCTTGACCCTACATCCTAAAAACATGCTCAAAACCTCCTCTCAGTAAAGCCCAGCTTAAAGACAAGGAGCCAAAGTTCTTTTCAAACTGTTATCCTTAATCTAAATTTAGAACAGTCCACTCAGACCGCCAAAAACACCCTTTAAAGCATTATTGACCAAAGAAACCCCTCATACTTGTCAATAAACTCAATGCAACAAAAGTCCCCAATCACAAGCCATCTAAACTCAGGATCACCCCTACAATCACGAGCCATCCACACCTTTAATAGATAACCTTTGTATTCAAAATCTTTGAAATCTAGAACAAGGTTGGTCAATCCCAAGGTAAGAGATCACCTAATCAAACTTGTTGAAGAGCAAACAACTGGAAAAGGCCAAAATCGATCATCGATTAGATTTTAAAATCATCATTCTTGCATCATCTTAAGCATGCATTTGCATCCTCATGCATTATACAACATGTAACAACCTTCAGATACTAGCTCCTGCATACAAAAGTCAAATTAATAGGGAACTTAAGGTACAATTTCTTATTTTTGAAAAACCTTAAAAAGCCCCATGTAAATATTTCTGACCTTACGAGCTTATTGAAAATCACCTAAGAGAGGTATCTAAACTAATTTTCTCTTAGTCCTCAAAGAGCAAGATGCATACATACCTTAGTCTTTAAAAAGTAGGATGATTTTTTTCCTACTTCAATCTATAAAAGCTAGATGCTTATTAAGTCAAAGCCCATACAAGTTGGTGGCACCTGTTTGAGGGGTCAAACCCAAGAAACAACTTACCTCAATCCATAAAGAGCTAGATGTTTATCAAGTGAAACCCACAGAAGCTGAAGGCACCTATCTAAAGAGTCAAACCCAGGAAACAACCTACCGCAGTCGATAAAAAGCTAGATGTTTATCAAGTTAAAGCTTACATAAGCTGGTGGTGCCTGTTTAGGGCGTCAAACCTAGGAAACAACCTACCTCAATCAACAAAGAGTTGGATGCCTATAGAGTCAAAGCCCATACAAGCTAATGGCACTTATTTGGGGGTCAAGCCCAGGAAACAACCTACCTCAATCAATAAAAAGCTAGAAGCCTATCGAGTCAAAGCCCACGCAAGCTAGTAGCACCTGTTTGAGAGTAAAACCCCAAAAACAACCTACCTTAGTCCATAAAGAGCTGGATGCTTATTGAGTCAAAGCCCACACAAGCTAGTGGTGCTTGGTTGGAAAGTCAAACCTAGGAAACAACCTACTTTAGTCCCTTAAGAGCTGGATGCCTATTGAGTCAAAGCCCACACAAACTAGCAGTGGCTATTTGAGGGGTCAAACCTAGGAAACACCTACCTCAATCCACAAAGAGCTAGACGCTTAGCGAGTTAAAGCCTACACAAGCTGGTGGTGCCTTTCCAAAAGGTCAAACCCAAGATAAAACCTACCTTAGTCCACAAAGAGTTGAATGCCTATTGAGTCAAAGCTCGCACAAGTTGGTGGCACCTATCTGGGGGATCAAACCTAAGAAATAACCTCGTAGAGGGGTCAAACCCTATAAAACTCACTAAAATTTCCTTTCTGTTAGAATCGTTATAGATATACTCGATCTATCTCAACATAACATTAAT
The DNA here is from genome assembly GCA_038381835.1 of Adansonia madagascariensis. Lineage (NCBI taxonomy): Eukaryota > Viridiplantae > Streptophyta > Magnoliopsida > Malvales > Malvaceae > Adansonia > Adansonia madagascariensis. The sequence continues at coordinate 7,024 of JBBYHL010435703.1, forward strand.
TAAATCTTTATTTCTCTACAGGCACATGAAACCATCATCTTACCTAAACAAATTCATTTATCTAGGCTAATTTTTGGTATCCCAAGACTTCATTAAAAGATGATAGAATCAAAAAATAATAAAATAAACTAGAGATGACTGTCGAATGCCGTGTCACTAAGCACTTTAGACGACACGATGCAAAGCAAAAAAATTTTTTAGGAAAGATTAGAAATGCCTATTGGTCATATTAAAGAAAATATAAAAATGAGGCATCAAACGTCAATATTCGAAGTGTCACTAGAGTCATTCAGATGAGTACACAAGTCAATTCCCACTATTTGGGACTAAGGTAAGGTATTCAAAGAGCCTAAGGTATGTGCAAGTTATATTGGTGCATAATATTGATGCGAGGCCTTTGCATCACCAAAAATTTAAATTTTTACATGTAGTATCGATATAAGAAGGTTTGGTATCGATACCTACCATGTTTGTATTGATACAGACTTTGGCAGTAGCTAAAATTATGATTTTTGGCAAAATGTTTTGATACAAATCCATGGAGTATCAATCCAAGCCTCTAAGTCTCGAGATTGGAAAGAATTTTTTGCTCTTAGTATTGATGCACACCTCATTGCATCGATACTTATGCGTAAAAATTACCTTGTGTATCATATAGAATGTTTTGTATCGATACACTAAGGAATTTTTGCTTAGTTTAAACCACTTTTCAACCTTTGAAGATCCGATTCAAAATGATTTTTTGCATCAAAAACCATCATAATTCAACCAGGCCTCAGTTATGGGATCATGATTGAATTTAAACAAATTTTTAAAGCACAAATAGCCAATGACAAAGGACATTCTCATGAGATATATGGTTTGTCAAAAGGCATGTCTGACTTTTCTCTAGTTACAGGCTATTTCAACCTTTCTGCACCATCACTTTGCATGGTAGAACCAATGAAAACAAGACTAGCTAAACATAGTATCTAGAATTATCCCCCTAGTACATGCATGAAAGATCGAAGATGCCCTTACTTTATCTTCTAAAAGCATTAGTTGAGTATTAAATTTAAATAAGGGCCAAAGCTGACTCAGCAAGAGGACTCTTCTAGCCATCTTCAAAAAAAAAATCCTTCAGCAATCTCTAGCCCTAAAACTCTCCAAAAAACACTGTTCCATTGACCTTCATACTTTATTCTCGTAGTTCCTTAAACCACCACCAAAAAACCTCTAAAAAATTAACCTTTCACACACTTTCATCTTTGAAACACGTCACCATCAACAATATTACCACTAAACTTCTTTTTTCATCCTTTTCTTGCTAAATAAATAGCAAAGAGAGGAAAAGAACTGAGCTTAAAGTCATTGCTTCAAGTAAAGTGGAAAGTTCACACTTTTTTTTGTATATTTTCTTTACCTTGTTCCATATATTTTCTATTTTTATCATCTCTATCATTTTAATGAACTATTTATGATACCATGACCATCCTAGGACTCCATGCATTGCAGTTGCCTTGGTTGTGGTTGTCTTAGGATCTTGATTTTTTTATGCCTAAATGTTGCTTGGAAAGCCAAACTTCTACTCTGTCATTCTATCATTAAAAAGTCCCTTATTCATGCATTTTTTATCTTATTTCATCTATTGTCACATGCTTAACACATGCTTAAATGTTCTTCTTAACATACATTGAGTATGTTCATGCATTTTCTGGTATTTTTAAGAACTCTTATGGTACCAAAATGCTGTCTTGAAAATTTCAGCATGATTTTCTTCACTTAAATATGTTCATGTCACTTTCATATATCTTATTTGTCATCTCCTTGCATTTTTGTTACCTTTTCCATGTCAAAATGTCATCTTTGTGTGTTTGCATGTGTAATACTTGTTTATCTTTTTGTATGTTGTATTTTATTCATGACTTGTTTGTCAAAATGCATGCTTGTTTGTTATAAAAAAAATCTAGCTTTTCAAAAAAACCCAAAGTTAAGAATATACTACCTTTAAATGATGGGGACCAGCATAGATTTAATATTTTAATTAAATTGGTCCTCCAATCTTAGGGACAAATTAAACTTCTAAGTCTAGATTCATGGAAATAAAACGCTATTTACTTTTGTTAAAGTATTAAGCCTTGATCTTGAGTCTAATACCTACTTTATTGACATGGTCAATGGGTTGTTTCGTCGTCCAAACTACTTCAAGATTATGGAATGAACTCATGACGCCCATGTATTTGGTTTTTTCTATTACAGATGTTCGGATGTCCTAGATTCAAGCCTATCCTTGGAAAAAAAAACTTGAAAATACTAAATAACTCTTTTATTTTTGCTCTAAGAGCTCCATCATATAAGTTTGAAAAATTATTTTCAAGTTATAAATGATTTTTCCAAAATTTTTTGATATTTTTCCCTTAAACAGCACCAAAATACGTTTCCAATGGTGTCTTGTTCACTCTCAAATCATCTCGAATAAGGGAGTTTTGATTTTTCAAACCTTTACTATTTGGGACCCTTAGAACCAGTGTGTTATGTTTTGTTCGAGCTATTTTGGCTCATCAGATGATTTCTCTAAAATTTTTAAATTTTTTTTCTAAAATGTTTGTGAAATTCATTTTTTGAAAAGGTATTGTTTATGATTTAACAATTCCGAGTGAGACCGAAATAATTCTTTAAAGTCCATCATGCCCTTTCCCTCATACATGCTGCCAATGTCAAAACAGGCCTAACTTTAAAAGTTAATTCCACCTAGAAGGTGATTTTCTAGGATTTTTCAAAATTTTTTAGTATTAGTCTTCATTAAGTTACCTTTCCAATGATACCCTATTTATCCCCTAAAGCCTTCGGATAAACCTGAAATAAATTCAGAAAGGGAGACGGCATGATGCTGTCCCCTATTTTTAGCCCAATCACTGGAACACCTTTATAGAGATGTTCAAATATCTCAAAATGCATCCGATTAGTTCCCCTACTACGTCAACCCTTTAAGCTTGGATCAATAAAACATATTTTATTCAAATCTTTGATTTCCTATTTTTAAAATGCCTCTTTTTTTAGCTAACTATTTTCTAAAATCATCACAAATTTTAATCTTTGGGCATGCTCCAATCCCACCACTCTAAGGGGATAATTCCACCTTGTTTTTCTACTAAAAAACTCAATCTTTCTCTCTCAAATTTATTCGAAACTCTTAATATTTCCTCAAATCATTAAGCATTTCCATTCTTAGGGATACTTTAACTACATTTTCCATTAAAAACATGATTTTTCTCTCTCAAATATATTCGAGATTCCTAATTATTTTTGTAACTTTATCTTTAGGGATACTCTAACCCCACCTCTCTGAGGGGATACTCCAACCCCACTATTACCTCAAAAAATCCAAAAATTTTCTTTTTTTCGAATGCTTCAGATTGTTCTAATTAAAATTTTTTCATTACTCAAATTACCCCAGAATCGAAACTCATCTTTAGATTGTCATCCCGGTTATTCTTTAATAATCAAAGACAATTATGAAATACATTATGATCGTCCCTCCTTTTTACATTTTTTGTTTGTGATTGTTTATTTGTGATATTATTATATTCTTTTTCAACTTACTAAAATGTTTCCTTTTTATAGTGAATATTGTGCACTCATATTTAAAACTTGTTTTCAAAGAAATTTACAAGGCTATGCTCCATGTCGGTATCTCTCTAGTGCATAATATGAAATATCTAAATTTTTAAAATTTAATTCGAAAACTATTTTTTATAAAAATCTTTATGCTCCTTATACGTCCGCGGCGTATAGGTGATATAAATTTTATTTCAAAACCTGAATTTACATTTTCCACCAAAACTTCATATATAAAAAAAGGGATTATATCTAAATAATGACCAAATGGAACCAATTAAGCTGAAGTCAAAGTGAGATATAGTTAGTGGGTATCAATTTCGAGCATTATGGAGGTGTTAATCTTTCTTCATACATAAGCAACTCCTGAACCTAACTAACAAATCTCTAGACCTTGTAGACTTTGAACTCAATGTTTCAAGTTTCGTTACTCAGGATATTTTTTTTAATAGGCATCCGATCATGCCTAGGCCAAAATGACCACTAATGACTCCAAATTTATGGTTACTTCTCGGTAACTTTCCAAGGTCAGTTGGATAAGCGATTCATCTGACAATCTTTCCCCCTTCACATTATCATGACTAAGCTGAATCCCAACTAAAGGATAACTTAAAGGCTCAACCACTATCATACATTTTTAAGTAGCATGCACTAAGCCCTTCGGATCATTCAAAGTTTTAAAGGCAAGGGCATGGCAACAATAACATGAATAGGTAACCAAAATATCAATAAGTTTAATGCTTAGTGTTTACCTATCACACTTCTTTCTATGCTAAAGCTTTCAAGTGTATTGTTTTTCTCTTTATTGCTCCAACGCACCTAATAGAGACTTTCACTTGCATTTTAATAGCCAAATTGCTTTGGGTAAGTCCCTTGTATCTTTTGGTACCCATAGTTGCCCTATTTTAAATTGTTTCTTTTCATAATAGGATAAGTATGTGATGTATGACCATGATATTGGCAATACATGCATTTGATCATATTTATTTAAAAATATTTTTCTAAAAAGATTTTCTTTTCATATTCTAAGTCCTCTAGTTTTTTTTCAAATCAAAATTGACTTTTTTCTAATATATCAACTCTTAGCTTAGAATCATCAAAATCATTTTTTAAATCCTTATTTCATTTTCAAACTCAAATTTTGATTTCAATAATCAATCATTTTTAATTTCAAAATCATTTTTTATATTTTGAATTTATTTCCTCAAACTTAATTGCAAGTTTATCAAATGCATCTTGTAGTTCATCAAATGTATATAAACTTGAATTATAAGAGTTTGAGGTTATCTTAGGCTTATTAAGAGCCATCAAGCAAAGGTTCCCCAATTTGGTCTCCTCTAGAGTCATCATAATCGAGTGACTCCAAGTTGCTATAATTGCTTTCTTCTTTTTAAACAATGGGTAATCAAATTTAACATTCCTTGATTTATTGTAATTATAGCACGCTACCTTATTAATTTTTTTGTTTGAGATGAATTGCCCTTATTCATTTTCATGAATTTTTTGGCAAAGATGATCATCTCAACATCTTCATCATCTCATTATCATCATCCTTTTCCTTACTCATGAAAGGCTTCAATGGAAACTCTAATTTTCCTTGGTTACTCATTTCCCTGATTCATTTTCATTCCATATATGAGAAATGTTTCGGTAAGCTCATCTAAGGTAAAGAGGTTGAGGTTCTTTTAACTCCTTAACTATGGTCACTTTGGCTTTCCATGACTTAGAAAAGCAATTTAACATTTTTTTAACCATCTCTTTATTGGGATACACCTTCTTGAAACCTCTCAAACCATTAACAATGTCCATAAATCTATCAGACATCTCCTTGATGCTCTCCTTCAATTTCATCTTGAACATCTCATAGTCAAGAGTGAGCATGCTAATCTTGGACTTATTGACTTATTAGTCCCTTGATGTGTGACAATCGACTTGTCCCATATCTTCTTAGCATTATCACACAATGATACCCTATTAAACTTATTTGGACTTAACGCATAAAAAAATGCATGCATGGCATTGAGTTGGGTCATTCATGATTATCTTTAAAACTTGATAATCATTGGCATGGACGAAGAGCCTTATCCTCATATTTAATAAGTGTACTCTTCATATTGAAGAGATGAGCCCTTATGATTAAATGTTCCTCTTGGCCTATATTGAAAATATGACCACTAGTCATTTTACTTACTTTTTGCAGATCTTTGCTCAAGGATGTTAATCCTATAAGAATGAGGCATACGCTCTGATACTAATTGTTAACACTTGTAATGGTGAATGAAATCAAGAGAGGGGTGAAGTGATTTTTCAAAATCTTTTATAAATTAAAATTTTGATAACTAAAATTGAGAAATCTAAATAATAAGCTATAAAGATGCAAGTTAGTGAATAACAATAAGCAGTTGAAGAATAGGGAAAAGATAAGCAAACTTGATGATTTAGAGGGGTTCGGCCTCAATTACCTATGTCCTTTTACCTCTGCCTCAGCCTTATTTACCTTAGATTTTTCTAATTCCCTAACCAAATTGTTTTACCTTTCAAGAATAATGTATAAGCTTTACAACTTTCTATCTTTTTCTTAAGGCTAAGATAAAACTTCTACCCTCTCTATCTTTTATGGCTAAAATAGAATCCTTCTTTACTTTTCAATTGGCTAAGTCAGAACCTCCCATTTTTACAAAGATTTTCTATAAACAAATAAAACCTCTGAAGATAGGTGTTTATGAGAGTTTAGGAACAGAGGAAATAAATATCTAAAGATACAAAGTGAAGAATACAAAGATAGGAAGAATTAATCCTATACAATTGTAAACTACTTAGAAGAAAATATGTAAAAAATGTAAAATATAACTCTAAGCTCAATCTCTTGGTTCATCATCTTGTTGGAGGTATTGGAGAGGCTTATTTATAGCCTTGATCATGAATATGGCAATTGGGAATGTTTGGTGAAGAAATATAGTCATCGTAAACTTCATTGGAATGATTCCCGTTCATTCTCACCCAGATGTATCACTACATAAGGTTCTGCATTGATACATTACAAAATATGACTATTAGAAAAGCCACGTATCAATACAACTTACATGTATATCAATGCAAACCAAGATGTTTTGATACATTCCAAAGCCATATATACATTCAAGGGTTTCATGAAAGTTTAGCTACTTTTAAGCATTGTATCAATACATACACCTAGTGTATCAATACATTTAAATAAAAATTATCTTTAAAGGGTTTTTTCATGACTTTAAAACATATGAAACTTATCTTAAAAATGTTTTACATGAGTGTATACATTAGGAACACATTTTTGAGTTATTTGAGAAGTTAAAAACATTTTGGTATGTTTCTAAGGTATTTTCAAAATTAAGTTCAAGGAAAAATACTATCCTAAAAATATTTAACTACAAGGTACTAAAATGTAACTAAGCTTAAGTTTAGTTATATAAAAACCGCAATTAATTCAAAGCTAATATAGATAACAACTTATCTGATATGGTTTAGGGTCATATGGTTTAGGGTATAGTCAGTTATGGTCGTCTGTACATTTAATTATGGTCATCTGCACATTCAATTATGATCATATGTACATTCAGTTATTGTCATATATACATAAGACATCATAAGTTTAAAGTATATGTAATTGAATTGTACTCTTTTCCTAATTTGTTTCACATATGTACTATAGTTATAGCTATCTATACATTTAGTATTGTGCATATGTACATTCATTTTTGCTTATATGTACATTCAGTTAGAGTCATATAATATATATTATGTATAATATATAATATATATAATTCAATCTTTTAATATATATAATATATATATTAAATCCTAAATTATTTAAAAATTAAAAATAAAAAAATTTATATGAAATCTTGAATTATTATCTAAAAATAATAAAAATATCAAATTATTAAAAATTTAGGATTTATTATAAAATAATCACAAATTATTTTTAAATTTTTTATTTTTCAAATAATAATTCATGATTTATTATAAAATATTTTTTATTATTTTAAATAATAATTTAGGATTAAATATAAAATATTTTTATTTTTAATTTTTTTAAATAGAAATTCCAAATTTAATATAAAATATATTTTATTTTTATTTTTAAATAGTAATTCAAGATTTAATGTAAAATATTTTTAATTTTTATTATTTTTAAATGGTAATTTGGAATTTAATATAAAATTTTTTATTTTTTTATTTTTGTTTAAATAATTTTTTTAATATATATAATTTATATATAGTATATATTTGGAGTTAGTTCCTTTGGTACTAGAATCCACCCCCACATAACATATAATATATATTATATTATATATTATAATAAATTATATATTTAAAATATAGAGGGTCGATTCTCTTACCAAGGGTACCAACCCTGTACATATTTGCTATTTGGGATACTATTGGACGAAATAAAAGCAAATTCGTTGTTGGCATTTAGTTAGTGTACCTATAAAAATTATATTTGCTATGTAGGACATTGTTGGACAAAAAAAAGAAAGGTATTTGCTTTTTAGCCATTCATTAGTTGTCGCTTTGCTTTTGCTTAATTTGAGCATTTCAATTTTGTTTTTGATTTGATATTTTGTTAAATTAATGATATTTATTTCTTGCAAATGAATAAATTTTATCATGTTTTTGGGTTGAATAGTGAGTTTGGGGATAAGGAGAAGACGAATGAGGAAGATAGCAAAAATATTTAGATTTTCATTAAGGGTGTTTTGGTCTTTATAATGTCTTTCTTGTTAATTTCTTAGGTTTTCATTTCTTTTTTTTAATTATTTCCTATTACCTTTTTTTCATAATTTAAAGTCTATTTCTTTTTTTTTTAATTTTTTCATAAAAAGATGTACATACCAAATAAAAAACCAACAACATTCCACTGCATCCTTTATCCATCTTTCTCTCGTCAATGCCTTCTTCCATGGCCAATTTTCTCTAAAACCTTAAATGCAACAATTTTGTCAATTACCAGATCCATGCTGCCCATAATTTCGTTGTAATTAGCGATTGGTCAGCCCACGGCTAGACCATTGTCATCGTCCTCCACCCTGACGATGATGACTCTTATAGAAGTGACGGAAGAGCTGCACAGACTAGTGGAGGAGGAAGGCATTTGGTGTTATTGATGATAAGTTCATGGCTTGAGGAAACAACTAGATTTGGTGAAGGCCATGGTAGCTATCTGCACCCTTATTGGGGTTTTTAGAGCTAGCGAAGCTACCACCATGATGGAGCTTGAAATTAAGCTTGAAAAGGCTTCTGATTCTCTTAGAGTGAGCCTTTTGCTTTTCTTTTTAAAGTTAGTGGCCTTGTGTTCTTTCGTTGATAACATAAATTATATCGTGAACTTAGTGAAACACAAAAACATAGCTTACCTTTGCTTATTTGAATAACTTAAGTTATTGACTTTATCATAACTTTATTATGGGAAAAGTCTACCTTCACCACCTGTGCATTGGCCTGTGTGATACCTAAGCCCTTGTACTTTTTTGTAGCACTTAACCCTTTATATTTTGGTCATTATGACAAAGAAAGGCAATAAGATTAAATTTTTACCAAGTTGATATTTTATATCAAAAATACCTTTATCTTCTTTTTCCCTTTTCTTTTTCTCATGTTCTAAAACCCTAACCCTAAAAAAATTAAAACTACATCAATTTCAATAAATAATCAAAAAAATATTTCGATTAAACTCAAATTAAAACAACTCATCATCCAACATTCGAAATCCCATTTAATTGAATTGGAATATAACAAAGAACAAAAACTATCCTAGCATCCAAACCCAAATAACCTAAAATTTTTCCTAGTATCCAGCAAAACAAAGAAACAAAAATTAAGTCAAAAACAACATAAATTTTAACAATTGAAGCAAATATTTTGAGGTCATTTCTTTTAACGTATCCAAAATTACAAATATAGTCTTATTTTTTCACCTTTATTTTCCATTCTCATCTGTAATGCCACAACAATATATAAAAATCTTACAACATCATCAAAAGGAGCAAAAAATGATTATTTTTTAATTTCAAGAAAACAAAGAAGTAGAAGAACCTGAACCTCTAAGTGAAGTAACTAGAAAAAATGGGGATTTTGGTGATTCTTGAAGAATCTTTAAAGTTTCATACTTATCTTCCAATTTTTGCTTTAGGAAAAATTAATAAAATAAATTAAAAATAAACCTTAATTTCAATAATAATAATCTACAGTTGCAAACATCAAGAATAATCAATCCACATAAACAAAAATAGAAATCTAAAACCCATAAAGAACCATCTAAATCTATCAAACACTGCCAGCATGATTTTGCTTTAGCTAAAAAAAGAAAAAAAATTATTAAGAAAAAAAAGAGAAAGAAAAGATATGGTGACCCGATTCAATTAAACCCATGGTAAACATTTCATAAACATAAGCCTAAGGTAAAAATCTTAAATCAAGTATTTAAAAAAATTAAAAAAAAATTAAAGAATAGAAATATTCGTGAAATATTTACTATCCGAAAAAACCTAGAGAAGAGAAATATTTATCATCTCAACAACCCAAAAATTTTAAACAAAATTAAAAAACCCTAAATCAAGATTTAAACCTAGAGAATAAGAGAACTATTTGATTTGGAATTAGAGAGAGAAAAAAAAAAGAAGGGTATTCTGTAATAATTTCAAGAGTATAATGGTGATTTCACATTAATATTTAATGATGTTAGGCTGTGATAAACGAAATAAAAGCACAAAAGATATAAGTGTTACAACAGGAGATTTTTTATCAAAAGACCAAACCATAGGGGGTGAAATAGATTTTTCCCTTTTATTAATCTTTTAGTGACATATTTGACTTCTTTTTCAATGAGTACATTAGGAGCTGAAGATACGAGAGTCTCAATGAGGTTTTTGTGTTATCGCATATGAAAGCAGGCGAACAACATTCCCTATGGGTATCCAAACTGTAAAGGTAGAAAATTAATGTGCTTTTCTACTTTTCTATATCTAGTGTTTACTAAATTTTACAATGCTATTAAGTAGTAATGCTAATGCCTGTATCATTGGAAGCCCTAACTGTATCTTTTTTGTCTTATTTTGCGAGTTTCCCATGGACGATCTGAATGGTACTGGATTCCCTGTGGGTTACAGATGTATATTATAAGTTGCTTAGGTGTCTGTGGTATAAAGCTGTTGGCATTCGTAGGTCTCTTTGATTTTAAACCATGGCAATCTGCTTCAGTTATTTGGTGTGGGTTTGATATATCTGGGGCATTTTGTTTGCAAGAATGTTCATGTACCTAAGTAAACAGATGGTTCCGTTGTGATATTTTTATGCTATTTCCAGATCTTTAATATTTACTTGTTTGAGAGAAATTATATTGTTAATTAGAAGGTTAATGAATGACTTAGTATCTATTTAGCCTTATGATAACATGGTATTGGAGGAAAGGATTGGGGTGGCATGGTAAATCTATGAAGATGATTTGTCCATATCTGGTGAAAATGCTACTTAGATTTATGAGATATCATTATGGTAAAAGGTATACCCTTGAGTATATGGCAGATACATTGTTTTTTCTTATAACACAAAATCACAACCCTTTTGTAGAATTTGAATGTGATTGTAATAAAATGAAAGTGTTTCAATGGCATAAGCTCGTTTATGTTCAATGAATTCATTATGTATATGCTTTCTAGAAATTTAAACATGTCACATGCTATGTACGGACCTATTTCTTAACGGAACTAAATCAATTGTGTTGTCATCAGAAATGGAATCTAGTCATTTTCTATTTTTTGCATATGTTCTATTCTGACAAGTGACTGCATTTTAGTAATTCATACTAGATGATGTGTTCATAACAGACTCCATCTTGCCTTTTCCCTTGCTTTTAATCCGAAAGGAAGGCCAAACAGCAGCGGATTACGTTTATCTAATGAGCTGGCCCAGCTTGTTGTTCCTGCAAAGCTTCTAATAGACTCTGCTCTGGCATATACTATGGATGAGGTGGACATGTTATTTGTTGGGGCTGATAGAGTGG
>JBBYHL010435755.1:3803-18653 GCA_038381835.1 Adansonia madagascariensis
GGGAAATATATCTTCTCTGTCTTCAGTCTTATTATTATTATTATTACTTTTAATTCTGAAAGAATGAAGATTTGATTTCTGGTTTCTTATGTAAGAGATACATACACACACACACTTTCCATTCAGTCAAGACTCAAGAGCTCGATTCTCTCTTTTCTACTTACAAGGACCTATCTTTGATTTTTTTTTTTTTTTAATTTAACCTTGACCTCATGTCTTAAGATTTTTGGTTTATAAAAAACAAGACATAATAAGGCAAAAGGGGGAGAAATTTTGGGTTAAGGTAGGACAACGTTAGAGTCTGAAGGAGCACTACTATTGTTTTTCTTGTTAATTAACTAACTGTAATTAGACAAGTAACATAGACAAGACGGACTACATTTATTATCGGATCATGTCTCAGTTAAAAAAAAAAAAAGATAACTATAAATTCTTTGTTAATTTTATAATATTTAGCTGCCAGATTTTGACCAAATGAAATGGAACCTTGTTTATGAGGGAATTAATCTTCGGTATTAACTGAAACTTTCGTTAGTTCTTTTCTGTTTGTAAGATGAATCTGGAGGATGCTTGCGCTCGGCCTTCTTCTAGTTGTAATTGTCCAGCTAATGCAAAATTCCAAAATTACCCGAATCGAATATTCCCCAATAAGATGCTTTCCAAAACCTTATTATTATTATTAATGCTGTTAAAATTTGCTACTTGTCTCATTGAATATTATTATTCCTGTGTCATGGAGTATTCATGAAAATGGTCGGACTAGTTGATTCCCCCAGCGTCATGATTCACGCATAATCTAATCAAAATTTAAAGCTTCTTATCATGTCATGTCTTTCTGTCTAAACTTATTTGAATTTTTTATTTTTTAAATATTTATATTTTATATATATTTAAATATTAATATTAATATTAATATATATTTCTTAAATATATAAAAATAAAAATTTAAAAAATACTTATATTAAATATAATTGATATTTAATAATAATTTCTGAATTTAGACATCATAAGCAAAAGTCAATCATACGGTGGATTTTATGTCAAATGTTAATTAATTTTGGATATGATAAGCCTTTTACGGCCTTTAGCATGCCGCAGTCGCTATGAGGTCTAATCATATTACTAAACATAGTACTATTTGTTAATTTTTGTTTTCTTTTCTTCAAAGCATGCATTTTTATTTTATATATGAACCAGAATGCTACCACGCTTTGCTAAGGTTTGAAAACTTTTTTATATAATTTTAATGTATAAATATCTATATATTAAAATATTTTTTATATTTTTAATATAAACATAAATATTTCAAATTACGTCTTTCTCAAAAATAAAGTTCATTACTGAATCAATTTTATAAAAAATAAAAAATTATAATTTCTTTTTTTAAAAATCAAGTGATAAAATCATTAAAATAAAATTTCAATCAATTTTTATATTAATCATTTTTCACTTTCTTCAGTTGTGAGAGTTGAAATCGACCAATAATTTTCTTGCTAGGTTTTTTTTTTTTTTTTTCTCAAGGAATAAAAATAATTGTAAAATCATTTTTCACATAATTTTGTATTTCCCTATTAATACTTTTTTTATTTGAATAACAGTAGGTTATAAATATTTTTAATTGATAGGTCCATTTCATAATTCTTTCAAGAAAACTTTTCAATATTTATTGCACATTGTTCAAGAAAAATATTTATTATAATAATAAATAATATTTACTTATTAATTTTTTAATTCTTCAAAACTTTTTCTTAGAGTTAGCAGCAAATCAAATATTCATAATTTTTTTAAATATTCAAATTCAAATTTGTTTATCTAAAAATCTGAATCAGTTTATTATCCGATTATTATTCGAATTTACGTCCAATTCAAAAAGCAATAGTTATCAAATATTTGAATTTCTTATATATCTAAATTTATTAAATATTTTTTAAAATAAAATATAAAATTAAACAATAACTAAATCTACAAATAGATATCAGATTTAAATACCCGAATCTAGTTGAATAAAGCAAATTCGAATATCGATACAATTCAAACCAAAATCAAAGTGGATTTGAATAATAGATAGCCAAATATTCACATGCGAATTTGTTTCCAAATTTGCTTCATAGCAAATCTAATATTGGAATCTACAAATTATTTGAATTTACAATATTTGAATCCATAAAAATGAATCAGATAACGTTAGATATTGATTTTGTACTATAAATTGTAATCCTTAAAAAAAATTAAATAAAAATCTTCATTTCCTTGTTAATAATGATTTTTTATAATTAACGTAATCAATATTTTAAACGACAACTCATTTTGATAATTTCCTTAAGAAAAAAAAACACTTATTATTGCCTTAAAAATTCGCTGCTATAGTACCCTTTGTGGGATGATTTTAATATAGAGTTATAGATTACAATTAGAAATGCAATTCCAAATTCCTAATTGCTTAAATAGATAAAGAAATATTTGGAAAGCTAGAATTTGAGCACCTAATATGTAAGAAGTTACCAAACTCAAATGATCTTTTTTATGGCCAGAACGTTACCTAAGTTATAGGTTCTTCTTAGTAAGGTTGTTTGTGGGACAATTGGGCCATAACTGACTAAAAAAACCAACCCATTTGAACTTAAAGTTGGTTGGTCTGACCAGATTGGACCTCAAATTTCAATCTGAAAACATGAGATCAAAGCAGCACTGTTAAGTCGTCATCATCAGCAGCAGCAAGCGTATCCAAGTTTTGGGATCTCGGGATCCCTCTGGGTCTTTTTAGAAATGGACCAGAACCTGTTAGATTCATAGCTGAGCTGGTTCGGCCAATGGACAAGCACTTGGAGCTTTAATGAATTGGCTAAGATCAGGGTCTTTTGAAATTCATAACAAGCTTCTTCTCTCATTTATACTCGCGTAAACAGAAAGATGTGATTACAAATTATTTCAAAAAGCTTTTAAGTTAATAAGAAAAATTCAATTATTATATTTAAGTTTTAATGAAAAAATTAAAAATAAATATTTAAATTTAAATTTAAAAATTTTGATATTACATTAAATTGAATAATTAACTATTTTTAAAATTTAAATTAATAGAAAGGTAAGGATGATTATACATTAAGTTGGAACAAAAGTGAAGTTGGGCCATGCCTAATCTGCCATTTTCTACTTTGCGGCTGTCATACCCGAAACTTAGCTTCACTGTCGAAATTCTGATGGGATGTTTTTCTTGTAAACTACTACTAACACCATTTTTATCTTTTGGTGGAGTGAACTCTAAACATTCTTGTTTCTTCACCAAATTTACTAATCTTTTACTCGACAGATTGCCGACACAATCAGGATTAATTTATTTATACGATCTGAAGACATTTTCTTTTATCATGTTCTTTTGTTCACATGTTAGGCTCATTGTAACTCTTCCGAGCTACGAACGTCTTAGGATTAAGAATTTGGGCGTTGAAAATGGGAACTTGGATCGGAGAGCTAAGTGTATAACAGTTAGCTCATATGTTTAACCCTGAATCGAGATCCTGACTGACTTCTACCAGAAAAGACCCCAACACCTAGATTCTGCGTGTTCTGTTCTGTAATAAAGTCTAAACCAATTAAGAATATCTCAAATAGGAACCTGGTTTGAAGTCAAATACCCATGAATCACTTGGATGTTACAACTACACTTGTCTATATGTCCATGCGTCGAGCCGCTCTTCATTTTTTTTCTTCTAATACTCATATCAGGTTAAATTTGAGCAAGGTTCAAAGCCATTTAATTATTTATTATATTATTAAAATATTATTTTATATTAATATTAATATTTTTATATTTAAATTTAAATAAAATATTTTTATTATTAAATAATAATTTAAATTAGATTGATATAAATTTATAAAAATTTTATTTAAAGTATGATTTTACAAGTCCGATACTTTGATAGGTTTAGTAGGAAATTATTTTTATAAAATTTAATGTCATTATTATAATAATTAATTTTATCATTAATAGTGCTTTTAATTTTATCGGAGTTCACACTATCTCTCCAAGTGAACTATGATTTTTTTTAAAAAAAAAAAAAGCAAGAAATGAATTCAATTTTTTTACATATCACAATATATGCATCAAATAGTTTATTGCTAGTATAAATTTATTTTATCTTTAAATTTTACAAACTAAAAAACTTTTAAAAAAATATGTTATAAGAATGGCTTGATTTTTTCTTTTTCAATCTAAGTAGTGAATCTATAAACATTATTTTCTTTAGAAGTGTTAAAGTAACTTAAGTAATATTAGTTTTAGGGTTTTATGGGTTTTCTTTTTTTAAGGAAAATTCTAGATATGTGTTGTTTTGCATTTTTGAATCGACAAATTTTTTAAAAAATTAATAAAATAATTCTTCAAGAAAATAAAATAAAAAGTCATTGTCAAATGATACTCAATTATGTTGATTGAATAATAATAATAATAATAATAAATATGGGCAAACAGGTAGCCATGTTCTCAACTAAACTTTATTGCAATGCCGGCAATTAACCTTTTCTTGATTGGTAAAATACTAAGCAAAGCAAGCAAATTTTAACAAATAAAAAAATTAAAAAAATAGAAATATTTAATATAAAATTTAAATAAATAAAAATATATTAATTATTCCACTCCTTGACATAGACATGCAATATATGCCCACTTAGGTTTAACCTCAAGTGTATATTTTTAATGAAAAAAATTTCAATTATTTATTCTAATTTTTATGAAAAAAAAAAAAAGAAGTTAGGTCAGATTAACTACAGATAAAAAAATTAATTAATTAAAGATGTATATGAATTCAACAATTTTATGCATATATATATATATATATATATTCAAATAATGACCGTCAATACTAATTAATAAATTAAAAAAAAGGGAAATAGAAAGTTGTGGACTCTTATTTTCATTGAGTTCATCATCAATATTTTTAAAATTTTCATATTATTCATATCTTATTCTAATTTCTTTAATATTATTTTCTTGTTTTGGGTATCTTCCCATTCAAATTTTGTTAATATTTTAACAGAAATTAATTGCATTTTTGTTGGGTCAATGCTTGTGTGGTCCAACCATGGTCACAATAATTAAAATAATTATTTTTGTTAAATTATGATTACTTCCATTTTTCATAATTTTTTATAATATTTTGTTCAGATTTTTTTGCTTTCTGCTTTTCCTTTATCACCATTATATATTAGAATAAAATGTTTGAAAAAGAAATTATTAAATATGAATAAAAAATAGGAAAGGGAGAGATTGAGAAAAAAAATATAAAAACATGCTTTATATTTCTTTACTTTGTCTCAATGTATTTCTCAATAAGCTATAGATCTATTTTAGAAAAAAAAATAGGAAAATTGAAAATGGTTAGTTACTTTTGTCCTATTTAAATTCTTTTTACCATAAATTCATCTATATCTTTGTCTCTTTACTCTTTCATTGACCAAGTAAAATAAGCTTATAATAATAATAATAGCAATAACATATATTCCAACTTATATTTATGAATTGGAAATACCCTTTTCTAATTTTTCTATTTTTCATATATTATATTTTTCTTTCTTTTTGTTGTTTTAAATGGGGCAATATATTACATTAAAAGAAGTTCATGCTACAGCTTTCTTCAAGCCTTAGCAACCTAATTTAACTTGCCATTCACTCAAAATAAAATATAATTAATTATTGTTTTGTGCATATTATATAATCATATATATATATATATATATCCCAACTTTCATTGTCCTTTTAAAAAAATTTTAAAAAAAAAAAAGAGAGAGAGAAGGAAAAATCATGCACCCACTTTCATATATATTTTTTAATTTATAATTTTTTTATTTATCAGATTCCAACCAAACACAAATATCAATGTCTTAATATAGTAAAATAATTAATCACTACTAATAATAATATTTTATTTCATAAAACCCAATATTAAATAATTTCCATTTCTATATTTTTTTAATCTCAAATTCAAACAGATTTCAAGAAAAGTTTGGAACCTAAGTTAATTACTTCAAAACCTAAACAAAAACCCCTCTTTAATGTATCTCAATCATTTTTTTCCTAAAATGAAAAACAAAGAAAAAATTCACTGAGAACTCAGAGAATCAAAATTTTTCATATTTTCTCTTTTGCAATTTCTTTTTTTTTTTTAAATTAGAAACCCTCCATAATCTCTTTTTTTTTTTCAGTTTAATTTATAAAAAAAAAGCAAATCTTTTAGCTGAAATCCAATTGCAAAACCTTCTTTTAGTATCAAAAACTCAAAATCTTTTTCTGGTTTTGAACTTACAAGTTCTTCTATTTCTTTCTCTCTTTTTTTCCCGTTCAAATTTAATCTTGTTTTTAGTTGTTAGAGCTTAAAATCTAAATGGGTTTTTGATAAAACTCAAAAAAATAATAATAATAATAATAAAAGTTAAAAGTTTTAACTATGGAGTCAAGAGAAGCTGTAAGCACTAGTACTGCAGTTGGTGGGGTTACCGTGGTAGCGTCTGATGCTCCGTCGGACTACCATATAGCTTCAAGGTCCGAAAACTCCAGCCAGACCCCAAACCCGCCTGCAGGATCCGCTCCACCGCCGCAGCCTCCGCCGCAACCGGCGGCGCAACCAGTACCGCAGCCGGTTTCGGTGGCGGGGATGTCAGTAAAGAAGAAAAGGGGAAGACCTAGAAAATATGGACCCGACGGTTCAGTCATTATGGCGCTGTCTCCAAAGCCTATATCGACGGCTGTGCCATCTCAGGTGATCGACTTCTCCGCCGGGAAGAGAGGGAAATTGAAGTCGCCGACGTCGTTTTCGAAGGCGAAGTTTGAGGTGGAGAATTTAGGTGAGAAACAATTAGCCCCTTTTGGTGGTTACCCGTTTTTGAGTTTCGAGTGATTTGGTGGTTGCTTCCATGTTAATAGTTGTGTTCTTTGGTGTTTCATGGTGATGCTTGTTTCACTTTATTTGTGTCGTTTTAAAGTGTTTTTAGCGTGTAGGTAGAAAAGAGGGACCAGGGTTTTAGATTTTTAAGTGTGTACACGATAAGAACAATATTACGCGAACCCAATGAAAAAATAATTATTATATAACACGAATTAGCAGATTTATTAAAATATATAATATAAATTATTAACGAATCAAAATATACGAATATATAATATTTTAAATATTATTATTACATGCAAAAATATAAAAATACGAAACGAATATGCAAATTGTTGGGATAGTGTTGGGTAGAAGTGGGATCTTGAGAGTTGTGACTAGATGCCTCTAGTTAAGAGATCTCTTCATGAAGGTATATGTGGTTGATTTGGAAGGATAGTGAGAGTTTTTATGGGTTGGTAATAAGTGAATTATGGAATCTTCTTCTTATAAGTGTCCTTTGCCACTTGGCATCCTTTATGGGAAGAAAATTTTTGAGGTAGGTACCTGTTTGAGACAACTGCTAAGTCAGCCTGGTGATGGTGAAGAGACTTGGATAGGAAATCTGTCTGCTATTTGCTGGCTGATCTTATTCCCAGATGCAGAAGCAGGAAGTGCTTTTTTTTTTTTTCTTGGGTTATTGAGTTTGGATTTAAGTTCTCGGCTGTTAGGTTTTTTTTTTTTTTGGAATAATAAACGCGTAAGCTTTTCACATTTTGTGGCTATACGTCAGTTGTGTGATGCCATGTGGGTTAAGGATGAGTATCGGGGGTTTCAGTTTTGGTTACTCGCTGCGTTCTTAGTTGAGTTATTGAACCTAAAGCGGAAAATATATTAGCATATGTATCATTATTAGTAGTTTGATTCTCTAGTTTGTTGTCCACTGGCTTCAGTGCTAGGCCACGTAGATCGAGTGCCATGTCATTTATATGCAAAGGACGCAACTTCTTGGTATTGTAGATCGTGAATTCCCCAGCATTTTTATTATTACCTCTCATGATTTGAGACATCAATGCTTGTTGTAGTTGATTTTCCATTTTGATTAAAACGTGCTGGTCATGATACTTTCTTTTCAAATTTCATATTTATGCATTTTAAGGACGTTGGATTTCCTTTCTATGTGTCCATGGCAGAAGGGAAATCAAAATTTTCTTGGTAGAATCTATCACTCCAGTTGTGCTCTACACTGTTTCATTTTCTAATACAATTTCACTTTTCATATAATCCGTGTCTGTTCCCTTGAAGGATGCCTCATCTGCATCCAATTTCAAATAATTAATGTTTGAATAAAAGATGAAAAGGAAAATTTGGGATGGCATCATTATCTTGGTGGTTTCTCATAAACCTCTGAATAAAGAAAGAAAGTTTGTCGAGTATCTACTATCTACAATATCAGTAATAGTAAGAATAATGGTTTATTTTTATGTTTTAAACTTATTAGCGCTTGTCATTGAGATCCTCTCTTATTCATTGATAGGAATGATGTTCTTAAGGTCTTCAGAGGTCTAAATTTCCTAAAATTCGACGTGCTTAAATTTTCGAGTTTGCTTTTGTGGTGTTTGCAATTCTCCTTTTGGTGATGGAAGATCTCTTTCAGAGAGAAAACTCCTATGTCTAGTTGCTGATTTCATAAGACTTTGCTCTTTGTAGGTCAATGGGTTGCGTGCTCCGTTGGGGGGGCTAATTTTACGCCGCATATCATCAATGTTAATGCTGGTGAGGTATGTTGTAAATATAAGTGCTATCTTGAAGTGAATTTATGGTATTATATTCGGCTTGAATTTAAAAACTCCATAATTTCAATGCTGGAAAAATTATGGCTTGAGAATACTGAGTTTCATTCTGATGTTTTACCGATGTTAAGAAGAAAGTTATTTAGTAAGTGATTTTCCTCTTGGTTGTTTTAGGATGTGACAATGAAGATTATATCATTTTCTCAACAAGGGCCTCGAGCTATATGCATTCTCTCTGCAAATGGGGTGATCTCAAGTGTCACTCTTCGTCAACCTGATTCTTCCGGGGGTACATTGACATATGAGGTAATGCTGTATTTCTCTTTAATTCTAGATCACTTATGATGACACTTGAATTAGACGAGTCTTAGGCATGGATTCTTATTTATGCTCGCAAAAGAACACTGCAAAGTCAGAATCAAGAAATTATTTCCTACTTCGTTAAATGCTGACACTATACTTGGCATTATGACATAAGCAAATAAAAATATATTGACTGGAATATATCATAGATCCTATAGGGTTTATCTTCTCTCCTTAATCTGCCTATTTCTGAGATGAATGTTTACTTCGTTTATTTTATCATTTATCAGCTGATGTCCCATATCTTGTCGAATTTCTTGCAGGGCCGCTTTGAGATACTGTCCTTGTCGGGTTCATTCATGCCCAATGACATTGGAGGAACAAGAAGCCGATCTGGTGGGATGAGTGTTTCCTTAGCAAGTCCAGATGGTCGTGTAGTTGGTGGTGGAGTCGCTGGTCTGCTGGTAGCTGCCGGACCTGTGCAGGTTTGGCTTCTGTTCTGTCAATACCATCTACGAGTTTTCCTCTCTTTCGAGCTTTCACAACTTCTAAACATCTTAGTTTTGGTTGTTTGGAACCAGGTTGTACTGGGAAGTTTTCTGGCAGGGAACCAGCACGAGCCGAAGCCTAAGAAACAGAAGCACGAGTCAATATCACTTACAACACCAATGGCAGCTATTCCCGTATCTACTGCCGATCCCGAATCAAACATCTCCTCAACCTTCCACGGTGACAGTTGGTCTTCGTTACCGTCAGATTCAAGGAATAAGCCCACCGACATCAATGTATCTTTGCCTGGAGCCTAATCTAAATTTCCTTACCCTGTTATGCACTACAGCGTTTGATACCGGTAGCACCGGCTATCAATAGAAGAACAATCGATGAATCTCATTCTCACCTTGTTAGTTTTTTCCTTATTTATTTTCACCAGTAGTTAAGTTTTAGTCATCTGATTTAGAGGCTTCTGCCATTGTTGTGTCATGTAGAATTATTTCGAATGTAATGTTTACTGAGAGAGAGTTGGCTTTTTTCTTCGGAGTGATGGATTGCGATTTAGTAAACCATTTTTGTCTTTTGGAACACATCTCAAACTTCATCCGCTGATGGCTGAAAAATATAAAAACCAACTGATATTCTCACCAATCATATGACCTTGAAATTCATGCTACATCAGTTACAACAGATCCAAGCTGAGATAAGAAACGAAAACAAAAATAAGTGATGTTAATTGCCAATGCAACGGCAGCAGTTGAGAAGCAACAAATACGAGTCGACAAAGCTGCCTGTATCTGGTTAATCATCCACATCTTCTAACGCAGACCAGATCATCCTAACAAAATCATATATAAGAGTTTTCATGTTAGCAGCTACTCGGATTAAAAGCAACATGTTTAGAGAGAACAACTTTTGTATTGTCAAAAAAAAAAAAACAAGAACATACCAGAATATGGCGAAAAATAGGAGAACAATGAGGTAACCGAGTTTAAAAAGACGTTGCTTCTTCTCCCTGTTAAGCAAGTTAAATATCTCCGTGACATCTACTAGGTGCTGTTTCTGTGAGTAACTGATAAGGAGAGAAAGTTAGCGAATTGGCCCAAAAGCATAAAGAACCAGAACAGCACTAAGCAAATATCCTTAACTTTTTTTTTTTTTTTCCTGGAAGTAAATTTCATATGCTCCGATCCATGATCGATATTATAAAAAGTAACTTAATTTGGAGCGAACAAATAACTACAATTATGTAAGACTGCCAATCTCTTGCATGCAATCTTCGATAGCTAGAGAGCAAAGAAAGCTAATATTAACCGATAATACAATTGTCAAATCCATCTAACTACATGCCTGCCAATCAAATCCTCTCCTCTCCTCCCCTCTCTTCGATTCTTTTCTCTAATATGAAGACCACTAAAGCATATTCCATTGTTTCCATCTATTGATAAAATATTTCCCATATATATTACACTCACCAGCTAAACAACATTTCTTTACAATTAGTGCTTTAATAGCATGAGTCTCTTAACCTAAGAGAGGGTACAATAAAGCTAAAATAAACAAAGCAAACAATAAGCTATCTATCAATACTCTCATATTCAAAACAAGGAGGTTCCGGATTTTAGCAAAATGTATGCAAATAACGAAATTTCAATTCTCATAAAATTTGAATGCTACCTATATTAGGTTATTAACTATCCGTTGGTGCACGTCTTTGCACAAGTTAGAAGTTATAAATCGTAAGAGCCACAAGGCCCACAACTCGTCATTTACACTATCCACAAGCTCTTGGAACCAAATAGAATGGATCAACCAGAGAGGGGCTTAAATCCTACCATGAATCAAAGCTAGTGAAAACTACCATTCGCCATTTTCCTCAAATAATAAAAAGTCCACGAAGATGAGAGAAAAACTTACAGTGTCACATTGTAGTATAAATATGGAGCGCATAAAAGAGACATGATCCAATGCCCCGATAATAGATAGAATAAACATAAAAATCCTTGTAGTATGAATTCCGGCAAGACCACTTTGTTTATCCTTGATGAAGAGTCGTAAGGATTGATGTAATCAAACTCTAAATCAGCCAAGCACATGAGCTGCAGCAAAATTACCAAGCTGTTACAATCCATTCTCATATAACCAGAAGAATCTACAAATGAAAAATTAATACCAGTAATGAGCTATATGTACCACATAGATTTCATTCCCAAACAAAGCTCAAAAACATAGAACCCATTCCTCTATATCAAAGGACAGTGCGATGACTATTCTAGGAATCAGGGTTTCAACCTCAGATTCTTGTCTGAAAATTCACAAAGATATCGTCAATACCAGTTCCCACACCATTTTTACAACAATATTCAACACACCCAGATAAATGCACCCCCAAAAATACTATTCCTTCATATACATCTTTAAGCATTTATTTATTAAGTAATTTACCTGCAAATAAAATGAATAATCGACTAAAAATCATTACCCACCGAGCCAGTAGTAAAGAATCATATGATTCTAACAAAAACAAGGGGTACAAACAAAAATTAAAGCAGACCCAGGAAAAAAAAAAGAACAAGGATTCTAGGTTTAAAAGGGAATTTACCTGATAAACAAGGAGAACGATAAGGGCAATGAGGATGAAGAATGAAATAAGCCATATGAAGAGATCTCCCATGCTTTCTCTCTCTCTCTCTCTTTCTCTCCCTCTCCCTCTCTTCTCTGTTTCTTCTTATTTCAGCCTCGGAAGCGCGCACGATGGCAGGAGCGAGACAGGATTTTGGCTTGCGCCAAATGAAGAACGCGCTCGTGGTTTCCTTGTTTCTGATACGAGGGAAGGAAGGAAGGGAGGTTGTTTGGTCCGAACTCTGAAACGCCCGAAAGATCCGACCAAATGTAGCGAAGTGAAGTGATGTTTGAGTTTTAAGTCTGATGACTTCCGGGTTTTTTTAACCCTTTCGGGACTTTTTCACTGTTTTACTTCCACTTATATTTGGGAAAAATAATAATTTCTTAATGTTTAATTTATTAAATAAATAAATAGTTTGATTTTTTTATTAAGCACTAGAAAATAAAAATTAGATATTAATGAGTTTTATTAAGACTTAAAAAAAACATGTGACTTTGGTACATTCTTTTATTAAATAAAGAAATACATATAAAATTCATTTTTAATGCTTGTGTGATTCTAATTTTATTTATAAATTTAAAAACGTTTTTATAATAATATATGTGTTGATATTTCATATATATTTCTTTTTATCAAAGCAAGAAAGATATTTTTTGTACAAAAGAAAATCATACTTTTCTTTATTTATAAGATAATTTGTTTTCATTTTTTGGATCCAGATAATTTAAAGTGATGAGTTAATTATTAATGCTATAGTTATTATCTTATATTGTGGTCCGTTCATTTATTTTTTAATCCTAAGCTTAAAAAACCCAATGAGTTATACATTAAGCATAGCAATTATATCAAATGATCAATTAAATTTTTATTTAATCTTATAAAATTTCCTTATAAAATTTTAGAACCATTCATTTTTTTATATTCAATCAAAAAATGAAAGAATTTATCAATTTTTTGTTCCATTGCATAATAGAACGTAAAGGCAATTAAAGTCTTATTCTTATTATTCTTCGCCTATAAATATTCAAATTTTGATTTTTAATACCCTAGATAATTTAAACTCTATAAGAACAATATTCATTCAAACTATATTCATATATTTTTATATTATATTTTAAATATTATATATTTATAAAATATTTTGATATGTTTTAAAAATTTTATCATACTTATATATTTATATTATATTATAATTTATTATTTTTTATATCATATAATTATCTTATATTTAAAATTATCCTAGCCTTCAAACATAAAATGAAATTCCCGGAATCCAATTTCATCAGCCTCTCCCCCGATTCTAAACCCGCAGAGTATCACGCAACTTAGTGCAAATAAAAAAAAAAAAAAAAAAAAGACAAAAATGCAAATGCGTGTGTCAGAGCCTTTGATGTAACAGTTGGTAGCGGCCGAAGGGGAGCCTTAAAAGAAAGTTTGATAATTGCAGGCTTATTCTGCAGTTAAAGTCTTAAGTACACATTCAGTTGGGGTGGTTTTTCGGTTTGCAGATTCTACGATAGTGTCTTTAGCCCATAGTCCTAATTGGATTGTTAAACCTTAAAAGAGTTTTATCCATTGGAGATTGGGCTTTTAACCTATTTGTTCCTTTGTACTTTGGATCTTGGACTCTGAGGCCATTTTTTACTGGAAATTCTTTTTTAAACTGTTAATGAGTTTTTCATAATTCTTTAGCCGTTTCACATGTTCATCAATCTATTTATCTTACAAAAAGCTTTCAACTATATAAAAAAATTTAAATATATTTATATCAAATATATTCATATATTTTTAACATTCATATTCAAATTCAAGTAAAATAACGAGAGACGGTAATAATGAAAGCCTTATTTTCATTAAAGAAAAATGAAGATTTCTTTTAGATGATGAAAGCCGCAGAGCCCCAGTCAGCTCCAAGGGAAAAGTACATGTTATTGGATTTAAACCAAACAATAAATGCGCAGTGATAGCCCCTGTCAGAAATTCCAACAGCTAAAGCGATTTTTGGCGCACGACGTTATGTTGGGTGGCTAGCCTAGCTATGAGCCCCTGCAAACCCCATCACGACTTCGGTCCCACGAGTTTTAGGACCTCCTTACCTTCAAGTTCAGAGATTTACGTACAAAATTAACTTCGTATCTGATTCTGAGCCACAACAAAATTAAACTAACAATTTTTTTTTTTTGGTGGTTGAGGAATGAAGAACAGTGCGAATGATCGTGAGCTATCCTTTTAGGCAAAAACGTGCAGATCAATAGTAGCAGTAATGAGCTAATTGCAGCACATGTATATATGTATATATTCATCTCGCATGCTAGTTTTTGGCTAATGGAAATACGACAAAGAGATGGAATAGGTGGGGGGTGCATTTATTATTTATTTATTTTCCATTGAGTGAGGAGTCCAAGCAGCAAATGATAAGCACATCACATCATCATCGGCATTCGCCACCGATGGGTGGGGGGCCAAATCATCAGCCAGCACCCTCAATGTGGAAAGAGGAGCTTTGGTCACACCTGCATGATTGGATTTCGATACGCATCATCACTCTTTTTACTTTTGGCTTAAAAAGTTAAAATCCCAACACTGTTTTTTACTGAAAAGATGAGATGAAAAAAAAAAGAAAAAAAAAAGGGAACTCTATCTCTTACTTATCTGCTATGTGCTATGGCTTTTCTTTCTTTCTTTCTTTCAACTTTCTAGTTGGTGAAGGTGAACTTTTATTATTTGATCACTGGCAATTTGGCATGATGTCAGTGAAATAATCAGCTCAGAGACCCAT
>JBBYHL010435786.1:0-18651 GCA_038381835.1 Adansonia madagascariensis
GCAAGAAAAGCTTTTCTTTCAACCATTTTCTTTATAATCGAAGTTCATTCGTGAAATCAGTCAAACTTGGATGCTCGTAATAATCTCTATTCCTTTTGTTATGGGCACTACAATCATGTTCTCCTCATTGGGATACACGATATTGATGCTTTGGATTTGCAGGAAAACCTTTTTTTTTCACCATTTTCCTTGCAATTAATGTTCGCCTGTGAAATGACACAAACTTGGATGCTTGTAATAATTTCCATTCTTTTTGTAATGGGCACCACTATCAAGTTCTCCTTATTGGGATGCATGATATTGATGCTTTAGATTTGCAAGCAAAGCTTCTTTTTTCGCCATTTTCCTTATAACTAAAGTTTATCCGTGAAATGAGACAAACTTGGATACTCGTAAAAATCTCTGTTCTTTTTGTTATGGGCACTACAATCATGTTCTCCTCATTGGGATACATGATATTGATGCTTTAGATTTGGAAGAAAAGCTTTTCTTTCCACCATTTTCCTTGTAATTAACGTTCATCCGTGAAATGAGATAAACTTGGATACTCGTAAAAATCTCTGTTCTTTTTTCTAAGGGCACTGCAATTATGTTCTCCTCATTTTGTACATGATAGTGGTGCCTTGAACTTGCAAGAAATGTTTTCTTTTCCATCATTTTTATTATAATCAAAGTTCATCCGTGAAATGAGACAAACTCGGATACTCGTAATAATCTCTATTCTTCTTGTTATGGGTACTACAATCATGCTCTTCTCATTGGGATACACGGTATTGACGCTTTGGATTTACAAGAAAAGCTTTTCTTTTGACCATTTTCTTTATAATCGAAGTTCATTCATGAAATCAATCAAACTTGGATGCTCGTAATAATCTCCATTCCTTTTGTTATGGGCACTACAATCATGTTCTCTTTATTGGGATACACAATATTGATGCTTTGGATTTACAGGAATACCATTTTTTTCACTATTTTCCTTGTAATTAATGTTCGCCCGTGAAATGACACAAACTTGGATACTTGTAATAATGTGCATTCTTTTTGTAATGGGCACTACTATCAAGTTCTCCTTATTGGGATGCACGATATTGATGCTTTTGGATTTGCAAGCAAAGCTCCTCTTTCCACCATTTTTCTTATAATCAAAGTTCTTTCATGAAATGACACAAAGTTGGATACTCGTAATAATCTCCACTCTTTTTGTTATGGGCACTGCAATCATGTTCTCCTTATTGGGATACATGATATTGATGCTTTGGATTTGGAAGAAAAGCTTTTCTTTCCACCATTTTCCTTATAATCAAAGTTCATTCATGAAATGGGACACATGAGACAAACTTGGATGCTTATAATAATCTCGATTCCATTTGTTATGGGCACTAAAATCATGATCTTCTTGTTGGGATGCACGATATTGATGCTTTGGATTTGCAAGAAAAGCTTTTCTTTCCATCACCTTCCTTATAATCAAGGTTCAATCATGAAATAAGATACACTTGGATACTCACAATGAAAAGCTTTTCTTGTGAAACCAAAGCATCAATATCACGCATCCTAATGAGGAGAATGTGTTTTATAGACCAATTAGAAATATAAAGATCTATGTTCATCTTATCTAAGGGATAAACTTTGTATCTAAGGAAAATGTTGGAAAGAAAAGCTTTTCTTGAGAAACTAAATCACCAATATCATGCGTCCTAATGAAAAGAAATATGTTTCTATAGCCTAATCAGAAAATGAATAGAGATTATTACGTGAATCCACAGTCATCGCATGTGAAGGATGAACTTTGATTGTAAAAAGAATGATAGAATGAAATGTTTTTCCTAGGAAACCAAAGCATTAATATATGCATCCTAATGAAGGGAATGTGTTTTTATAGCCCAATCACAAAAAGAATGGAGTTTATTACAAGAATCCACGTTCATGTCATCTAAGGGGCAAACTTTGAATCTTAAGAAAATGATAGAAAGAAAAGCTTTTATTGTGAAACCAAGCACCAATATCATGCATCGTAATGAGAAGAATGTGTTTCTATAGCACAAACACAAAAAAAGTAGAGATTTTATTGAGAATCCATATTCATCTCATCTAAGGGATAAACTTTTATTATATGGAAAATGATAAAAAGATAAGCTCTTAGTGGGAAACCAAAACATCAATATCATTTATCGTGATAAGGAATGTGTTTTTATAGCCCAACCACAAAAAAAGTTGAAGGCTATAACAAGAATCCATGTTCATCTCATTTGAAGGGTTAACTTTGATTCTAAGGAAAATGAAGAAAAAAAAGCTTTTCTTAGTAAACCAAAGCATTAATATCATGCATCTGAATAGGGAGAATGTGTTTTTATAGCCCATTCTTAAAATGACTAGAGATTATGAGGAGAATCCTTGTTTGCCTTATCTAAGGGACAAACTTTGCATCTAAGGAAGGCAACGGAATGAAAAGCTTTTCTTGTGAAACCAAAGCAACAATATCATGCATCCTAATGAGGAGTATGTGTTTTATAGACCAATTAGAAAAATAGAGATTATTATGAGAATCTATGTTCATCTTATCTAAGGGACAAACTTTCTATCTAAGGAAAATGATGGAAAGAAAAGCTTTTCTTGTGAAACCAAAGCACCAATATCATGCGTCCTAATGAAAAGAAACATGTTTCTATAGCCGAATCACAAAATGAATGGAGATTATTACATGAATCCACAATCATCGCATGTGAAGGATGAGCTTTGATTGTAAAAAGAATGATAGAACGAAAAGTTTTTCCTGGGAAACCAAAGCATTAATATCATTCATCCTAATGAAAGGAATGTGTTTTTATAGCCCAATCACAAAAAGAATGGAGTTTATTACAAGAATCCATGTTCGTGTCATCTAAGGGGCAAACTTTGAATCTTAAGAAAATGATAAAAAGAAAAGCTTTTATTGTGAAACCAAGCACCAATATCATGCATCGTAATGAGAAGAATATGTTTCTATAGCACAAACACAAAAAGAGTAGAGATTTTATTGAGAATCCATATTCATCTCATCTAAGGGATAAACTTTTATTGTAAGGAAAATGATAGAAAGATAAGCTCTTAGTGGGAAACCAAAGCATCAATATCATTTATCGTGATGAGGAGAATGTGTTTTTATAGCCCAACCACAAAAAAAGTTAAAGGCTATAACAAGAATCCACGTTCATCTCTTTTGAAGGGTTAACTTTGATTCTAAGGAAAATGATGGAAAAAAAAGCTTTTCTTAGTAAACCAAAACATCAATATCATGCTTCCGAATAGGGAGAATATGTTTTTATAGCAAATTCTTAAAATGACTGGAGATTAGAAGGAGAATCCTTGCTTGCCTTATCTAAGGGATGGACTTTGCATCTAAGGAAGGTGATGGAATGAAAAGCTTTTCTTGTGGAACCAAAGCATCAATATCTCACATCCTAATAAGGAGAATGTATTTTATAGACCAATTAGAAAAATAGAGATTATTATGAGAATCTATGTTCATCTTATCTAAGGGACAAACTTTGTATCTAAGGAAAATGATGGAAAGAAAAGCTTTTCTTATGAAACCAAAGCACTAATATCATGCATCCTAGCGAAAAGAAAAATGTTTCTATAGCCTAATCACAAATGAATGGAGATTGTTACATGAATCCATAGTCATCGCATGTGAAACATGAACTTTGATTATAAAAAGAATGATAGATTGAAAAGTTTTTCTTAGGAAACCAAAGCATTAATATCATGCATCCTAATGAGGGGAATGTATTTTTATAGCCAAATCATAAAAAGAATGGAGTTTATTACAAGAATCCATGTTCGTGTCATCTAAGGGGCAAACTTTGAATCTCAAGAAAATGATATAAAGAAAAGCTTTTATTGTGAAGCCAAAGCACAAATATCATTTATCATGATAAGGAGAATGTGTTTTTATAGCCCAACCACAAAAAAAGTTGAAGGCTATAACAAGAATCCACGTTCATCTCATTTGAAGGGTTAACTTTGATTCTAACAAAAATGATGGAAAAAAGCTTTTCTTCATAAACCAAAGCATCAATATCATGCATCCAAATAGGGAGAATGTGTTTTTATAGCCTATTCTTAAAATGACTGGAGATTATTAGGAGAATCCTTATTTGCCTTAACTAAGGGATGAACTTTGCATCTAAGGAAGGTGATGGAATGAAAAGCTTTTCTTGTGAAACCAAAGCATCAATATCACGCATCTTAATGAGGAGAATATGTTTTATAGACCAATTAGAAAAATAGAGATTATTATGAGAATCTATGTTCATCTTATCTAAGGGACAAACTTTGTATCTAAGGAAAATGATGGAAAGAAAAGCTTTTCTTGAGAAACTAAAGCACCAATATCATGCGTCCTAATGAAAAGAAATATGTTTCTATACCCTAATCAGAAAATGAATAGAGATTGTTACATGAATCCACAGTCATCGCGTGTGAAGGATGAACTTTGATTGTAAAAAGAATGATAGAATGAAATGTTTTTCCTAGGAAACCAAAGCATTAATATATGTATCCTAATGAAGGGAATGTGTTTTTATAGCCCAATCACAAAAAGAATGGAGTTTATTACAAGAATCCATGTTCATGTCATCTAAGGGGCAAACTTTGAATCTCAAGAAAATGATAGAAAGAAAAGCTTTTATTGTGAAACCAAGCACCAATATCATGCATCGTAATAAGAAGAATGTGTTTCTATAGCACAAACACAAAAAAAGTAGAGATTTTATTGAGAATCCATATTCATCTCGTCTAAGGGATAAACTTTTATTGTATGGAAAATGATAGAAAGATAAGCTCTTAGTGGGAAACCAAAACATCAATAACATTTATCGTGATAAGGAGAATGTGCTTTTATAGCCCAACCACAAAAAAAGTTGAAGGCTATAACAAGAATCCATGTTCATCTCATTTGAAGGGTTAACTTTGATTCTAAGGAAAATGAAGGAAAAAAAAGCTTTTCTTAGTAAACCAAAGCATTAATATCATGCATCCGAATACGGAGAATGTGTTTTTATAGCCCATTCTTAAAATGACTGGAGATTATTAGGAGAATCCTTGTTTGCCTTATCTAAAGGACAAACTTTGCATCTAAGGAAGGCAATGGAATGAAAAGCTTTTCTTGTGAAACCAAAGCAACAATATCACGCATCCTAATGAGGAGAATGTGTTTTATAGACCAATTAGAAAAATAGAGATTATTATGAGAATCTATGTTAATCTTATCTAAGGGACAAACTTTCTATCTAAGGAAAATGATGGAAAGAAAAGCTTTTCTTGTGAAACCAAAGCACCAATATCATCCGTCCTAATGAAAAGAAATATGTTTCTATAGCCTAATCACAAAATGAATGGAGATTGTTACATGAATCCACAGTCATAGCATGTAAAGGATGAACTTTAATTGTAAAAAGAATGATAGAATGAAAAGTTTTTCCTAGGAAACCAAAGCATTAATATCATGCATCCTAATGAAGGGAATGTGTTTTTATAGCCCAATCACAAAAAGAATGGAGTTTATTACAAGAATCCATGTTCGTGCCATCTAAGGGGCAAACTTTGAATCTCAAGATAATGATAGAAAGAAAAGCTTTTATTGTGAAACCAAGCACCAATATCATGCATCGTAATGAGAAGAATGTGTTTCTATAGCACAAACACAAAAAGAGTAGAGATTTTATTGAGAATCCATATTCATCTTATCTAAGGGATAAACTTTTATTGTAAGGAAAATGATAGAAAGATGAGCTCTTAGTGGCAAACCAAAGCATCAATATCATTTATCGTGATGAGGAGAATGTGTTTTTATAGCCCAACCATAAAAGAAGTTGGAGGCTATAACAAGAATCCACGTTCATCTCATTTGAAGGGTTAACTTTGATTCTAAAGAAAATGATGGATAAAAAAGCTTTTCTTAGTAAACCAAAACATCAATTTCATGCTTCCAAATAAGGAGAATTTTTTTTTATAGTAAATTCTTAAAATGACTGGAGATTATATGGAGAATCCTTGTTTGCCTTATCTAAGAGATGAACTTTACATCTAAGGAAGGTGATGGAATGAAAAGCTTTTCTTGTGAAACCAAAGCATTAATATCTCGCATCCTAATGAGGAGAATGTATTTTATAGACCAATTAGAAAAATAGAGATTATTATGAGAAGCTATGTTCATCTTATCCAAGGGACAAACTTTGTATCTAAGGAAAATGATGGAAAGAAAGCCTTTTCTTGTGAAACCAAAGCACCAATATCATGCATCCTAATGAAAAGAAATATGTTTCTATAGCCTAATCACAAAATGAATGGAGATTGTCACGTGAATCCACAGTCATCGCATGCGAAGGATGAACTTTGATTGTAAAAAGAATGATAGAATGAAAAGTTTTTCCTAGGAAACCAAAGCATTAATATATGCATCCTAATGAAGGGAATGTGTTTTTGTAGCCCAATCACAAAAAGAATGGAGTTTATTACAAGAATCCATGTTCGTGTCATCTAAGGGGCAAACTTTGAATCTTAAGAAAATGATAGAAAGAAAAGCTTTTATTGTGAAACCAAGCACCAATATCATGCATCGTAATGAGAAGAATGTGTTTCTATAGCACAAACACAAAAAAAGTAGAGATTTTACTGAGAATCCATATTCATCTCGTCTGAGGGATAAACTTTTATTGTACGAAAAGTGATAGAAAGATAAGCTCTTAGTGGGAAACCAAAGCATCAATATCATTTATCGTGATAAGGAGAATGTGTTTTTATAGCCCAGCCATAAAAAAAGTTGGAGGCTATAACAAGAATCTACGTTCATCTCATTTGAAGGGTTAACTTTGGTTCTAAGGAAAATGATGGAGAAAAAAGCTTTTCTTAGTAAACCAAAGCATTAATGTCATGCATCCGAATAGGGAGAATGTGTTTTTATAGCCCATTCTTAAAATGACTGGAGATTATTAGGAGAATCCTTGTTTGCCTTATCTAAGGGACGAACTTTACATCTATGGAAGGCGATGGAATGAAAAGCTTTTCTTGTGAAACCAAAGCATCAATATCACCCATCCAAATGAGGAGAATGTGTTTTATAGACCAATTAGAAAAATAAAGATTATTATGAGAATCTATGTTCATCTTATCTAAGGGACAAACTTTGTATCTAAGGAAAATGATGGACAGAAAAGCTTTTCTTGTGAAACCAAAGCACCAATATAATGCATCCTAATAAAAAGAAATATGTTTCTATAGCCTAATCACAAAATGAATGCAGATTTTTACGTGAATCCACAGTCATCGCATGGGAAGGATGAACTTTGATTGTAAAAAGAATGATAGAATGAAAAGTTTTTCCTAGGAAACCAAAGCATTAATTCATGCATCCTAATGAGGGGAATGTGTTTTTATAGCCCAATCACAAAAAAGAATGGAGTTTATTACAAGAATCCATGTTCGTGTCATCTAAGGGGCAAACTTTGAATCTCAGGAAAATGATAGAAAGAAAAGCTTTTATTGTGAAACCAAAGCACCAATATCATGTATCGTAATGAGAAAAATATATTTCTATAGCACAAACACAAAAAGAGAAGAGATTTTAATGAGAATCCATATTCATCTGATCCAAGGGATAAACTTTTATTGTAAGGAAAATGATAGAAAGATGAGCACTTAGTGGGAAACCAAAGCATCAATATCATTTATCATGATAAGGAGAATGTGTTTTTATAGCCCAACCACAAAAAAGTTAGAGGCTATAACAAGAATCGACGTTCATCTCATTTGAAGGGTTAATTTTGATTCTAAGGAAAATGATGGAAAAAATAGCTTTTCTTAGTAAACCAAAGCATCAATGTCATGCATCCGAATAGGGAGAATGTGTTTTTATAGCCCATTCTTAAAATGACTGGAGATTATTAGGAGAATCCCTGTTTGCCTTATCTAAGGGATGAACTTTACATCTAAGGAAGGCTATGGAATGAAAAGCTTTTCTTGTGAAAGCAAAGCATCAATATCACGCATCCTAATGAGCAGAATGTGTTTTATAGACCAATTAGAAAAATAGAGATTATTATAAGAATCTATGTTCATCTTATCTAAGGGGTAAACTTTGTATCTAAGGAAAATGATGGAAGGAAAAGCTTTTCTTGTGAAACCAAAGCACCAATATTATGCATCCTAATGAAAAGAAATATGTTTCTATAGCCTAATCATAAAATGAATGGAGATTGTTATGTGAATCCACAGTCATCGCGTGTGAAGGATGAACTTTGATTGTAAAAAGAATGATAGAATAAAAAGTTTTTCCTAGGAAACCAAAGCATAAATATCATGCATCCTAATGAGGGGAATGTGTTTTTATAGCCCAATCACAAAAAGAATGGAGTTTATTACAAGAATCCATGTTCATGTCATCTAAGGGGCAAACTTTGAATCTCAAGAAAATGATAGAAAGAATGCTTTTGTTGTGAAACCAAGCACCAATATCATGCATCGTAATGAGAAAAATGTGTTTCTATAGCACAAACACAAAAAGAGTAGAGATTTTATAAAGAATCCATATTCATCTCGTCTAGGGGATAAACTTTTATTATAAGGAAAATGATAGAAAGATGAGCTCTTAGTGGGAAACCAAAGCATCAATATCATTTATCGTGATAAGGAGAATGTGTTTTTATAGCCCAACCACAAAAAAAGTTGGAGGCTATAACAAGAATCCACGTTCATCTCATTTGAAGGGTTAACTTTGATTCTAAGGAAAATGATGGAGAAAAAAGCTTTTCTTAGTAAACCAAAACATCAATGTCATGCATTCGAATAGGGATAATGTGTTTTTATAGCCTATTCCTAGAATGACTGAAGTTATTAGGAGAATCCTTGTTTGCCTTATCTAAGGGATGAACTTTGCATCTAAGGAAAGCGATGGAATGAAAAGCTTTTTTTGTGAAACCAAAGCATCAATATCACGCATCCTAATAAGGAGAATGTGTTTTATAGACCAATTAGAAAAATAGAGATTATTATGAGAATCTATGTTCATCTTATCTAAGGGACAAACTTTGTATCTAAGGAAAATGATGGAAAGAAAAGTTTTTCTTGTGAAACCAAAGCACCAATATCATGCATCCTAATGAAAAGAAGTATGTTTCTATAGCCTAATCACAAAATGAATGGAGATTGTTACGTGAATCCACAGTCATCATATGTGAAGGATGAACTTTGGTTGTAAAAAGAATGATAGAATGAAAAGTTTTTCCTAGGAAACCAAAGCATTAATATTATGCATCTTAATGAGGGGAATGTGTTTTTATAGCCCAATCACAAAAAAGAGTGGAGTTTATTGCAAGAATCCATGTTCATGTCATCTAAAGGGCAAACTTTGAATCTTAAGAAAATGATAGAAAGAAAAGCTTTTATTGTGAAACCAAGCACCAATATCATGCATCGTAATGAGAAGAAAGTGTTTCTATAGCACAAACACAAAAAGAGTAGAGATTTTATTGAGAATCCATATTCATCTCGTCTAAAGGATAAATTTTTGTTGTAAGGAAAATGATAGAAAGATAAGCTCTTAGTGGGAAACTAAAGCATCAATATCATTTATCGTGATAAGGATAATGTGTTTTTATAGCCCAACCACAAAAAAAGTTGGAGGCTATAACAAGAATCCACGTTCATCTCATTTGAAGGGTTAACTTTGATTCTAAGGAAAATGATGGAAAAAAAAAAGCTTTTCTTAGTAAACCAAAGCATTGATTTCATGCATCCGAATAGGGAGAATGTGTTTTTATAGCAAATTCTTAAAATGGAGATTATCAGGACAATCCTTGTTTACCTTATCTAAGGGACGAACTTTGCATCTAAGGAAGGCGATGGAATGAAAAGCTTTTCTTGTGAAACCGAAGCATCAATATCTCACATCCTAATGAGGAGAATGTGTTTTGTAGACCAATTAGAAAAATAGAGATTATTATGAGAATCTATGTTCATCTCATTTAAGGGAAAACTTTGTATTTAAGGAAAATGATGGAAAGAAAAGCTTTTCTTTTGAAACCAAAGCACCAATATCATGCATCCTAATGAAAAGAAATATTTTTCTATAGCCTAATCAGAAAATGAATGGAGATTGTTACGTGAATCCACAGTCATCGCATGTGAAGGATGAACTTTGATTGTAAAAAGAATGATAGAATGAAAAGTTTTTCCTAGGAAACCAAAGCATTAATATCATGCATCCTAATGAAGGGAATGTGTTTTTATAGCCCAATCACAAAAAGAATGGAGTTTATTACAAGAGTCCATGTTCATGTCATCTAAGGGGCAAACTTTGAATCTCAAGAAAACGATAGAAAGAAATGCTTTTATTGTGAAACCAAGCACCAACATCATGCATTGTAATGAGAAGAATGTGTTTCTATAGCACAAACACAAAAAGAGTAGAGATTTTATTGAGAATCCATATTCATCTCGTCTAAGGGATAAACTTTTATTATAAGGAAAATGATAGAAAGATAAGCTTTTAGTGGGAAACCAAAGCATCAATATCATTTATCGTGATAAGGAGAATGTGTTTTTATAGCCTAACCACAAAAAAAAGTTAGAGGCTATGACAAGAATCCACGTTCATCTCATTTGAAGGGTTAATTTGATTCTAAGGAAAATGATGGAAAAAAAAGCTTTTCTTAGTAAACCAAAGCATCAATATCATGCATCGAAATAGGGAGAATATGTTTTTATAGCCCATTCTTAAAATGACTAGAGATTATTAGGAGAATCCTTGTTTGCCTTATCTAAGGGACAGACTTTGAATCTAAGGAAGGCGATGGAATGAAAAGCTTTTCTTGTAAAAACAAAGCATCAATATCATGCATCCTAATGAGGAGAATGTGTTTAATAGACCAATTTGAAAAATAAAGATTATTATAAGAATCTATGTTCATCTTATCTAAGGGACAAACTTTGTATCTAAGGACAATGATGGAAAGAAAAGCTTTTTTTGTGAAACCAAAGCACCAATATCATGCATCCTAATGAAAAGAGTATGTTTCTGTAGCCTAATCACAAAATGAATGGAGATTGTTACGTGAATCCACAGTCATCACATGTGAAGGATGAACTTTGATTGTAAAAAGAATGATCGAATGAAAAGTTTTTCTTAGGAAACCAAAGCATCAATATCATGCATCCTACTGAGGAGAAAATATTTCTATAGCCCAATCAGAAAAAGATTAGAGATTATAATGAGAATCCATGTTCATCTCTTCTGAGATCCAAACTTTGATTCTAAGGAAAATGATAGAAGGAAAAGCTTTTCATGTGAATCCAAAGCATCAATATCATGCATCCTACTTAAAAAATGTGCTTTTATAGCCCAATCATAAAATGAGTAGAGATTATTATGACAATCGATGTTCGTCCTATCAGAGGGATGAACTTTTGAATCTAAGGAAAAATGATGGAATGAAAAGCTTTTTCTTGTAAAACAAAAGCATCAATATCATGCATCCTAATAAGGAAAATGTGTTTCATGGCCCAATCACAAAATGAATGGAGATTATTCTTGAAATCCATGTTTGTCACTTGTGAGGGATAAGTTTGATTGTATGAAGAATGATCGAATGAAAAGGTTTTCCTGGGAACCAAAGTATCAATTAATGTGAACCTTAGGCTGAAAGTGAACCTAAAACCTGATTGGATGGAATTGAACCTTTAGGATCATCTTCAAAGTCAAGTAAAGAGGATTTAACCTTATTCAAACCTACTAATTAGAACCAAAGTTATAAGAATCTTGATCACCACAAGTTTCCTTGATAAGATTGATTTGAGTTCTTGTTTAAAGAATAAAGAAAAAGTTCTCATAAAGTGAAGAAACTTTTAAGATTTTTTTTCTATTCAAATTTACTGAATTACATGAATGAGACTACCTTATATAGGCCTAAAATCTGTAGAGTCCTAACTAATCAAGAACAATCTTAATCAATTAGGATAGAGTCCATTCCTTATCCTAATCTGATTAGGATTTATCTAAATAGCTTAAAATACTAACCACAATCCTAATAGTAATAATTAAATATTAGAGTCTACTCCTTATCATAATCTGATTAGGAATTATCTAAGCAAATTAAAAATGAAAAGTCAAATTTTATTCAAAAAATAAAAAAAATCTAAAATCATAAACTATAGGCCCATGAATATATGCAAATTAGGGTTTATTCATCTTGAACATATAAATTAGCTTCAAGCTTCATTCTTCACCCTTTTTAGCCTCAACACAATATAGAAAAGTGATCAATCTTGGCAATACATCTGATTCATCTTGAATAGTCTTCTTTGCTTGCATTTCTATGATTAATCCTTGAAAAGTTTGCTTCATGTGTTTAGTCTTCGCCCTAGTCATTGAACCTTTAATTCCTCGCAATGGATCATAAGAATGGTTTGAAATAGGTGTTTGTGCACGTTGATCTCCATTATTCCCTCATTCTTTAAAAGGATTCATCCTCGAATCACCTAATTGTACAAAGGTATATCAGCAACATTAAAGGTAGCACTCGCATTACCATAGCTGTTTGGCAAATCTAGCTTGTAGGCATTATCATTGATTCTTTCTAACGCTTGAAAATGTTTATCTCCTCTAGGCTACAACTTAGATTTCCATTGAGTGGGGAACGACCTTAATACACCCCTTATTGGCTTGCCTTGCATATTGCTTATTCTTCTTATCTATGTTAGCTCAAACTTTGGCATACAAATCCCTAACAAAATCTGCCTTATTTTTACCATCCAAATTAGCATGTTCATTAGTAGGCAAAGGTAAGATATCCAAAGGAGTTAAAGGATTAAAGCCATACACAACTTCAAAAGGAGAATATGAAGTAGTAAAATGAATGGTTCTATTGTATACAAACTTAATATACAACAAACATCTCTCCTATTGTTTTAAGTTTTTTAAATGATAGCATGTAACAAAGTAGTAAGTGTTTTATTAACTACTTCAATTTGTCCATCCGTTTGAGGATGTGCAATAGTAGAAAACAAGAGTTTAGTTCTTAACTTATTCCACAAGTATGCCAAAAATGACTTAATAACTTAACATCCCTATCACTTACTATGGTTTTAGGCAATCCATGTAAACATACTATTTCTTTAAAGAACAAATCAGCAATAAGTGTTGCACCATTGGTTTTTTTAACATGCAATAAAATGTTCCATCTTGCTAAACCTGTGAAAAATAATAAATATGCTATCCTTACCTCTTTGAGACTGAGGTAGCCTAATACAAAATCCATTGATATATCCATAGCACAAGTAAAGGTTTATATAAACCTTGTGGCATTACTTTAGATTTTGCTTGTTTACATGTTATACACTTATCACAAATAGATTGCACATCATGTTTCATGTTAAGCCAATAAAAATGTTCATGCAATATATCTAAAGTCTTTTGCACACCAAAATGCCATATCAGACCGCCTCTATGAGTCTCTCTAACCAGCATTTCGTGCAAAGAACATATAGACACAAACAATTTATCTTTTTTAAACAAGAATCCATCATGCTTATAATACTCAGCATACGCCCACTTAGAACATGCATTCTATACTTGGCTGAAATCAACATCATTAATATACAAATCTTTAATAATCTTAAAACTAAGTAATTTAATTTGCAATGAAGTAAGCAATGCATAACTTCTAAATAGTGCATCCGCTACAACATTTTTCTTTCCACTCTTGTACTTAATCACATAAGGAAATGTCTAAATAAACTTTAATCATTTGGCATGCCTCTTATT
Source organism: Adansonia madagascariensis (assembly GCA_038381835.1). Taxonomy (NCBI): domain Eukaryota; kingdom Viridiplantae; phylum Streptophyta; class Magnoliopsida; order Malvales; family Malvaceae; genus Adansonia; species Adansonia madagascariensis. The sequence goes on from JBBYHL010435786.1 coordinate 13,802, forward strand.
AAGCCTACCTAAGGATTTTAACTACTTTAGGCTATCATGATCAGAATGGATTATGAATTCCTTTGGCCATAAATAATACTTCAAGCTCTTATTATGAATGCCTCTTATTAGAGTTCTCATTAACACATATAGCTCCTTGTTATAAGTAGGATAGTTTAATGCTGCCCCACTAAGCTTTTCACTAAAACAAGCAATCAGTTTGCAATCCTGCATCAAAAGGCTCCTATTCTAATGCTAGATGCATGACATTCAACCTCTAAGATTTTATCAAAATTAGGCAAACATAGCAAAGGTGCATTAATCAACTTATCTTTCAAAGTATTAAAAGCTTTCTCATGCATATTATCCTAATTAAACACAACATTTTTTTAAACAAGTTCATTTAAAGGTGTTGTAATAGAAATAAAGTCTTTCCTAAACCTTCTATAAAAACTTGCTAAACCATGAAAACTCTTTGCCTCATACGTATTCGTAGGTGTTGGGCAATCCATAATTGCCTGAACCTTATCTTCATCTGCACTTATTCCTTGCGAACTCGCAATGAAACTAAGAAAAACAATGGATTCCATGCAAAATATGTATTTCTTAAGATTAGCATATAAGTTATGCTGCTTAAAAGCACCAACATGCAAACGTTTATCATGATCATTCAAATTTTTGCTATATACTAAAATATCATCAAAGTAAGCCACAACAAATTTCCCAATGAAAGAACACAAAACATGAATAATCAAACTCATAAAGGTGCTTGATGCATTGGTTAAACTAAATGGCATCACTAACCACATATAAACCATATTTTGTCTTAAAACCAATTTTTTATTTATCACCTTCTTTCATGCGAATTTGAAAAGTCATTTTTTAAATCAGTTTTAGAAAATGCACATGAACCATGAAATTCATTAAGCATATCATGTAACCTAGGAATAGGATGTCTATACTTCACAGTGATTTTATTGATTGCTCAGCAATCAACACAAATGTGCCATGTTCCATCTTTTTTTGGCACCAAAATTGCAGGAACTAAACATGGGCTAAGACTCTTTCTTATGAATTCTTTTTGCACTAATTCATCTACTTGCCTTTGGATCTCTTTTGTCTCCTCAGGATTTGCTTTATAAGCTAGTCTATTAAGGATTGATGAATTGGGAATAAAGTCTATTTGATGCTCAATACCTCTTAAAAGAGGTAATCCATATGGTATCTCCTTGGGAAATAAATCTACAAATTCCTATAACATAAAAACAACCACACTAGGCAAAGAAAGGCTACGATCGTTAGTTGAGAAATAAATATTCTTGTACAGAAGTACAAGTAGTTGTTGCCTTGCTAACATAGCACTTTTAATCTTCTTTAAAAAAAAAACACTAACTCTCTTATTTTTTCTCTATTTTGCTCTCCACATTCTGAATTTTTCCCCTCATTGCACACTACTATGTTTTTTTTACTCTTTTGCGCACACTCACTTTTTAAATCATTCTTTTCTTTTTCTCATGCATTCATTTTCTATTCTTTCATCTTCCATTCATTAACTATCCTAATTTGGTCCCTATATGCCTCTAATGGTTTGAGAGTTGTTACTATAATAACTCGGTTATTCATTACAAAGCTATATCTATTCTTGTACCTAATATGAGTAACCTTTTTATTGAACTGCCATGGACACCCAAGAGTAGATGACCAGCATGCATTGATGCCATATCACAAAGAACCTCATCTTTCTAGTTGCCAAAAAAGAATGCAACTAATACCTGCTTTGTCACCTTAGCTTCTCTACAACCATTCAACCATTATAGCTTATACAATCTTGGATGTTTTAATGTAGGTAGATTTATCTTTTCAACCATTAAAGTACTTGCAACATTAGTGTAACTACCACTATCAATAAGCATGCTACATACTTTATTATTTATGTGGCACCTAGTTGAAAGATGTGCTCACGTTGTACCTTATCACCATCTTCTTTAAGCTGTATGCAGCATGCCTAGTAACGAGCATATCTTCATGCATGGGTTTTTCAATGTTAACATCACTGCAATCCTCCAACAGTGGCATTTCATCACCATTTAAATTTATGCTCACTATGTTAACATTATCCATAACAATCATATCCTTTTATTTGGACATTGAGAAGCAACATGCCTAATTCCTTAACACCTGAAACACTTAACATCATGTGATTTAGAAGATAATTTAGTTTTGATTTCACCTTTGGAAAATGCAACCGAATCTTTTACCTTGGCATCTTCTTTAGGTTTTAAGCTAATTTTTTTGTTCTTCCAATTTGACTTTCATGAGAGCTAAAAGCTGAACCATATTTGGACATGCCTTAAAACTTTAGTTGCCTTTCCATCTTGGTAGCTTTATATAATAATTCCTTCATCTCCACATAATGATGCAATTCCACCACATCAGCTATCTCTTTATTCAAACAATCAATGAATCTAGCCATAGTTGCCATACAGTCTTTCTCTATATTGGCCTTAATCATGGCTATCTCTATCACTTTATAGTAATCCTCTACATTCATGGGTCTTTAAGTTAGGCTTCATGAGAAATACAAGTCCTCACAGTAATAGCTAGGTATGAACCTCTTTCTCATCGCTGCCTTTATTTCATCCTATGATCGAATAGGTCTCTTACCATTCCTACGCCTATTAATCACAAATTGATCCCACCAAATAGTAGTATAATCCATGAACTCAACTACTGCTAGTTTAACCTTCTTCTCTTCAAAGTAATTATGACAATCACAAATATGTTCTACCTTCTTCTCTTCAATCACAAAAAGAATGGAGTTTATTACAAAAATCCATGTTCATGTCATCTGAGTTATGAACTTTGAATCTAAAGAAAATGATTGAATGAAAAGCATTTCTTATGAAATCAAAACATCAGTATAATGCATTCTATTAAGGAGAATATGTTTCTATAGCCCAATCACAAAAAGAATGGAAATTATAAAAACAATCCATGTTTGTCTCATGTGGGTGATGAACTTTGATTGTAAGAAAAATGATAGTACAAAAAGCTTTTCTTCAAAAATCAAAACATCAACGTTATGCATCCAAATGGGTAGAATGTGTTTTTATAGCCCATTCACAAAATGAATAGGGATTATTATAAGAATCAATGTTTGTCTCATTTACGGGATAAACTTTGAATTTGAGGAAAACGATGGAAATAAAAGCTTTTCTTGTGAAACCAAAGCATAATACTGCACATCCTAATAAGGAGAATGTGTTTCTATAGCCCAATTACAAAATGAATGGAGATTATTATAAGAATCCCTATTCGTCTCATCTATGTGATGAACTTTGATTTTGGAGAAAATGACAAAAAAAAGCTTTTCATGTGAAACCAAAGCATCAGTGTCATGCATCCTAATGAGGAGAATGCATTTTTATTACCCAATCACAAAAAGATGGGACTTTAATATGAGAATCCATGTTCATGTCATCTGAGGGACAAACTTTGATTCTAAGGAAAATAATGGAAAGAAAAGCTTTCTTAGGAATTTGAAGCATTAATGTCATGCATCCTAATGAGAAGAATGTTTTTTTATAGCCCATTCACAAAACGAATAGAGATTATTATGAGAATACATGTTTATCTTATCTCATAGATGAGCTTTAATTCTAAGGAAAATAAAGAAACTAAAGGGTTTTCATATGAAACAAAAGCATTAATATCATACATCCTAATGAGGCGAATGTGTTTTAAAAGTTGAATCACAAAAAGAATAGAGTTTCTTATAAGAATCCATATTCATATCATCTAAGGGAGGAACTTTAATTTTATGGAAAATGATGGGAAAAAAAGCATTTCTTAGGAAACCAAGGCATTATTTCATGCCTCCTAATAAGGTGAATGTGTTTTTATAGCCCATTCACAAAATGAATAGAGATTATTACTAGAATCCATATTCATTTCATTTGAGGCTCGAAATTTGATTATGAGGAAAATGATGGAAAGAAAAGCATTTCTTACGAAACCAAAACATAAATATCATGCATCCTAATGAGAAGAATGTGTTTTATAGCCTAATAATAAAATGAATAAAGATTATTATGGGAATTTATGTTCATCCTATCGGTGGGATGAACTTTAAATCTTTGGAAAATGGTGGAAAGAAAAGCATTTCATGTGAAACCAAAGCATCAGTGTCATGCATCCTAATAAGGAGAATGTGTTTTTATAGCACAATTAAAAAATGAATGGAGATTATTATGAGAATCCATGTACATGTCATCCAAAGGACAAACTTCGATTTTATAGATAAGATGGAAAAAAAAGCATTTCTTGGGAAACCAAAGCAATGATGTCACACATCCTAATGAGAATAATGTGTTTTTATGGCCCATTCACAAAAGTATGGAGATTATAACAAGAATCCATGTTCATCTTATTTAAGATTTGAACTTTGATTCTGAGTAAAATGATGGAAAGCGATCTTAGAAACCAATCGCGCCCCGGTAAAAAATCTCAATACCGTATTCATTTAGAAGAAAAACAAAAATTGCATTTTCATTATGGCCTTACAGAACGACAATTACTTAAATATGTTCGTATTGCCAGAAAAGCCAAAGGGTCAACAGGTCAAGTTTTACTACAATTACTTGAAATGCGTTTGGATAACATCCTTTTTCGATTGGGTATGGCTTCGACTATTCCTCAAGCCTGCCAATTAGTTAACCATAGACATATTTTAGTTAATGGTCGTACAGTAGATATACCAAGTTATCGCTGCAAACCCCGAGATATTATTTCAGCGAGGGATGAACAAAAATCTAGAACTCTGATTCAAAATTATCTTGATTCATCCACCCATGAGGAATTACCAAAACATT
>JBBYHL010435818.1:0-22544 GCA_038381835.1 Adansonia madagascariensis
GAAGCAGAAGGCGTTTTTCCCCCGGCCCCCCCCCCCCCAAAAAAAAAAAAAGCACAATATATTTCAATAATCAAATGTACAAACTAAGTTCGAATATACAAATTTAAGGTGCAATGCATAACTAGAAAATCCCTATTATTAATAAAGAAATCGTATATAGTCAATAAGCCATCACGTAAAAAATTTACGGTTTGAACATTTGCTTCTGTCAAAGCTCCCAATTTGGCTATCCCGGCAATTTTTTTCAATAAGATCCCTTCCAAACCTCAAATTTTTGAAAACATTAATATCATGTTTGATTCTTTAGAATGAAATAAAATTAAAATAATAATAAAATAATTATTCTATAAGAATGAAATAAAATAAGAATAGAATAACTGAATATAATAGCTTGATTTAGTAAAATAAAATAATATAAGATTTGAATTTTTTTTACATAAGATTTAAATATTTAAATTTTTTAAAATAATTTTTTATTTTACTTAAAACTAAAATAGCTTTTCAATAAAGGAGTTTAGAATAATTATTCAGTGATTTAGAATAAAGTCGTAATATATTATTTAGTGAGATAACTATTTGGTGAATTAAATATTTATATTATTGTATTATCTTAAAATATAATTGTAATAAAATTTATATTATAATAAATCAAACATACTATAAGCGTTAGTCGACAAATTTTACATAGCTAACACTATGACCTTGCAACAAATGCCCCTTTTATATTAATCTTAATCTCGAAATTAAAGACTCAAAAATCCGCTGTTCTGTTTTGGATTACGTTCACAAAGAAAAATAAAGACTCCAAAATCTCAAAAGCGAAACTTGGATTTTAGGGCCATGGATATTTTCTTTTTAAATAATGGTGTAATGAGAAATTATATTTACATTAAGTAAATGAAACCTTAAGACTTACTTGTAAAGATATTGTAATTATCTAATTATCCTTCTCCAAAAAACCAACAAAGTTGGTGGCAGGCAATCAAGAAATAGCAAGTGTAAGCATTTTAATTTATAAGTTCGCGTATTTATATATATTTTAAATTTTTATGTATTACGATAGTTTTTAAAATATTAAATTAAATTTTCTAACGCTCGTGTAATCATGTTTTGCTTATTATTTTTTTATATTATATCTTATTTTAATTTTTATGATTATTTATGTTAATTAATTTATATAATTCTTAAAATTATCAAATTGAAATCACAATGCAATGGATTTTCAGATTCCCTACACTAATTCACTGTATGGAAATTGGAGAGTGGATGATTTTTTTTCCTCTTCATTTGTTTTTTTAATTCTCTGTTGGAGAGTGGATTTTTATATAATCATATTTTGCTAATTATTTTTTCATCTTATATCCTATTTTAATTTTTTATAATATATTTATCTTAATTAATTATATATAATTCCCAAAATTAACAAATTTTAAATCATGGTGCAATGGATTTTCAAATTCTCCATGCTGATTCTGTGCATGGAAATTGGAGAGTGGATGATTTTTTTTTTTTCTTTTTCGTTTGTTTTTTAGTTGTTATTTCCTTAATAGTATTATTTTCGTGGCAACAAAACACCTCCTCAAGTGGCAACCTAATTTTCTTGTGGAGACCACATGACATTGAGTAAGATACGAACATGAGCTTGGAAATAATAATCTTGAATTATTATTTAAAAATTATAAAAAATTAAAATATATATTTTATACTAAATCTCAAATTAGTATTTAAAAAATAATAAAAATTATTATAAATAATAAATTATCAGTTAAAAATAATAAAAAAACTATTATAAATCCCAAATTACTATTTAAAATATAAAAAAATAAAAGTATATTTTATATTAAATCTTGAATTACTATTTCAAAATAATAAATATTTAAAAATATTTTATATTAAATTTTAAATTACTATTTAAAAATAGTAAAAATTAAAAATATATTTCATATTAAATCGTGAATTACTATTTCAAAATAATAAATATTTAAAAATATTTTATATTAAATTTAAATTACTATTTAAAAATAGTAAAAATTAAAAATATATTTTACATTAAATCTTGAATTACTATTTGAAAAATAATAAAAATTAAAAAATATTTTATATGTGAATTGGTTTAATTTAATTTGATAAAAATTTTAAATTTTGTGAGTATTGAAAATATATGTGCTGCAAAAGTACGTGAAGGGGTTGGTTTGCTGAGTAATGGGGTCGGTTTTATTTGTGAAGAGGGGCCCGTCCATTTAAAATCATATATACGTTCATTTAAAGTCACATCTACATACTGTTATAGTCATAAGTACATTTAGTTATAGTCATATGTACATTCAATTATAGCTATATACGTGCATAATCTAATGCCTGAATAGAGATGCTAATGGATTAGATATCTGCAAATTTTGTAATATCTAATTTTGCAAAATTGCATTAAAATCTGAGTTTGTTTATTGTCTGCATTAAATCCGCATATTACTATCCAAATCTAAATTTAAGTTAAATAACATTATCCGCTAAATATCTAAATTGTAAAAAAAAAAAATCTTAATTCAGTAAGTCAAAATTTTTTTTAGAGAAAACTATAAAATTAAACAAAAATTAATTTTAGAATCACTCGTAGTTAATAACTGACAAATAAGTTCTAAAATAAAAAAAAAACAATATAGATAACAAAATAACAATTTCAAGATACATAAAACAAACTAGATAATATGAAGAACTAGTTCCATTAATTAAAAGTATTTGTTTCATAAATTAAAAACAATTAATAACATGAAGTACATAGTAATATAATACTGTAAAATATATTTATATATTAATACGATGATGTAAAATATATAGTAATTTTATAAAGTTATATTGTTAATAATATACACATATAATACATATGACATAATTATCATTAATCATATATTGATATCGAATAATTTATATTTGTTTAATTCGACAGTCATATATCGTATTCTATCAACATAGATTATACATTTTTATTAAATTAAAAATGCCTAACAATTTGTTTAACGTAAAAAAATTTTAACCGTTAAATATAAGTTGAAAAAAATAATATTCTTGATTGATGTGATAGAGATACCAAATCGATTTGAAACTTCACATGCAGAACGAGTACAATTATATAGCTAAATCCAATGGTCAGTTTGTTAAAATATTAATCTTATAAAAAGTTATGAAAGTGTGTAAAGCTAATTTAGTTTTACAATAATGTAAGTGGATCTCTCCTCTTGTAATAACTATATCACATAAAATAATGTTATATAATATATAGTATTTAAATATATTATCTATATATGAAATTATAAATATTTATATTTAAATAAAATATTTATAGATATTATGTGTTCTAATTATACATTATTATATAACTATTGATACTGCAATATATAATATGCTATCATATTACAATATATAAGTATTTAGTAATCATATATATATTATCGATTTGAATAGCGGATTTGCATAAATGAATTTGTTATCCACATTTGTCATGCGGATTCAAATAACAGATTTGAGTATCTAAATCCATTATCTGTATAAGTAATGCGGATTCAGATAATGAATATCTGAAGATTCATATCTACATTTGTTACAGATAGTAACTATAAAATCTAAATCCAAATATTATTCGAATCTACAATATCAAAATCCACAAAAAATGGATTGGATAATTGATAATTGCAGATATCCAAATCGTACTGTCTATTGCCATTCTTATGCTTGAAAGAAGGAATTAACCCTTAAAAGAAAAGAATTGACCCCTCAAGCTTATAAGCAAAATTGAGCATTTAGTGCATTTATGGAACCAAACTTTCCATAAAATAAATAGACTCCCTATAGCATTTTTGGATTAAGAAACTAGTTTTTTTTTTCTTTAGGGGGTCGGTTCTCTATTTTAATTTATGCATTTTTTTTGGCTGAAAAAGTTGGTTCATTCCATGGAGGGGTCGGTTCCTTTTCTTAATTTATGTATTTTATGGCCTAAGAGTAGGCCCCTTTCATGGAAGGGTCATTTCTTTCAAATATGACAACATGTACATTCAATAAAAATAATATGTATATATAGCATTACTATATGTACATATAGCAAAAATCATATTTTAGGCCTAAAGAGTTGGTTCCTTTCATAGATGGGTCGTTTCCCTTTCTTGATTTATATATTTTATGGCTTAAGATTTTTATGGAGTGGTCGTCGAATAAGAGAATATATACATACACTTATAACTAAATATACATATGGCTATAATAGTGTGTACATATGACTTTAATTGAATGTGCAAATGACTTTACTAAACCAACTCTTTTTCAAAAAAAAAAAAAAGAACCAACCTTTTCACGAAGGGAATCAACACTTTAACATATCTTTCCAGCACATATATTTTTACCACCCACAAACTAGAATAATTTTTATCAAATTATATTAAACCTAAGATATATAAAATATTTTTTAATTTTTAATTATTTTTTAAATATTAATTTTGGATTTAATATAAAATATTATTATCTTTATTATAAAATATTTTAATGTTTTTAAAAAGTAATTTAGGATTTAATATAAAATATAGTTTTTAATTTTTATTATTTTTAAATAATAATTTGAGATTTAATATAAAATACATTTTTACATTTTATTATTTTTAAATGGTAATTTGAGATTTAATATAAAATATTTTTTATTTTTAAATAGTAATTTAGGGTTTAATATAAAATATTTTTTATTTTTTATTTTTAAATACTAATTTCAGATTTAATATGGAATATTTTTTTAAAAAATTATTATTTTTAAATAGTAATTTGGGATTTAATATGAAATATTTTTAAAATCTTTTATTAGTTTGAAATAATAATTTAGCATTTACTATAAAATATTTTTATTTTTATTATTTTTTAAATAGTAATTTAAGATTCAATATAAAATATTTATTTTTTTTATTTTTTAAATAATAATTTAGGTTTAATATAAATTTTTTTAATAGAGAATTAGTATAGATTGAGATTTTGAAGGAATTGAGATTTTTTAATAGGGAATTGCAAGGCCTTTAATGTAATTCCTCATATTTCATTTCCTTGAATATAAATATAACCCGTCAATTTTTTTCAAAAAAAATCCTGATAGTCGGCACATATCCATACTTTACCATCTTTCTTGGGAACCGAAACAATGTTGGCAACCCATTCTGGATATTTGGCTACTTCGAGGAATCCTGCCTTAAATAGTTTCTTGACTTCTTTTTTTATCTTAAGCAGCATTTTTAGTTTCATCCTCCTTAACTTTTGTTGGATTGGTTTACATTCAGGATTAAGAAAAAGCTTGTGGACCATAATGTTAGTGCCTAGCCTACGTATGTCTTGGTATAACCAAGTGAATACATCTCGATACTCTTGGAGTAGGCTAATCAGTTTGGTCCTAGTAAAGGGTTTTATAGAAGTTTTGATTTGACCTTTCTTTCGATCCTCTTCAGTCTCTAAATTTATTTCAATTGACATCTTGTGAAGGAAGATCTATTACTCTTCATGGTCAACTGATCTTAACAGATCTGGTGGCATAGAGCTTTACTTAAAATCTTTGTCATAATCAACTTCACCAGTACAAATTGATCATTCAAAATTGATCTCTGGAAGCAAATTAAAAGTATCCATGTCACTTTATTAGAACACCTAAAAAGGCAAGAGAATAAACAATATAGACTAAATATAATAGAGAAAGAGTTTGAGTAAAGGCGAAGAATAAAAATAAGCACACAAGATGAAATGCTTTATGCAAAAGTAATTTTTATTGATAATACTTGATAAAAGACAGTTGTACATAGATTCCTTACAAGCTATTGGGTAGAAGCAAATAGGTTTTAGTTCTTGACATTACATAAAAATAAACCTAAAAAGTATAAGGATTACTGATATGACTCCGTTAAGAACTGATTCTGGAGAGTTGGGGGTGAATCTCATTATTCAGCTTTGAGAGTCCCGATTGATTATTAATGGCATTGACATAGAAATTGTCAACATCGATATTAGAGAATTTGCAGCAACATTTGGTCTCTGATTCGTCCCAAATTGCAAAACCTTAAAGTTAATAAGGTTTTGCACCTTTCGTTTGAATCATATGCTGCTTTTGGTGTCATGCTATACTGCCCTAATGTGGTACTCAAAGTGGGCATTAGCGTCATACCACTAAGGGTATGGGGTTTTTTTATGGACATAAATAGAAGCGACCAAATCTCGCTAGAGTAAAGTCTAGTAGAGCTCTTTATAGGTCATTAAGATAAGGTCGAACTACTGTCTACATTGGTTTGCCCTCTAATAGTTTTATGCATTATCAATAGGGGCGATGACAGTTTTAGTTTACGCATAAACTGACCAAGGATAGATCATGATTAGATTAGAGTAGAGCGTGTCTGGGTAGTTTAGACTAAGCACCTGATAATTACTTGGCTGAAATGAGTTGGCATAGCTTATAGTGTTTGCCTTTCTTTCCTTCTTTTTGTTGGTGACTAGCTTCTTGCTTGATTCAGATGATTTGTCCTCTGACATTCTGCCACTTATAATCGTGGCATTAATAATTTCACCGGATATAACAAGATCAGTGAATATCTTAGTCGCATTCCCTACCAATTTATCATAGTATAGGGCATGAAAGGTGTTGATGAATGTCATGGTCGTCTCCTTTTTAGTTAAAGGGGGTTAAACCAAGGATGCCTCATCTCTTCAGCACTAGGCATACTATTTGAAACTTTTCATTGCCTTTTTCTCCAAGTCATGAGAAAGAATCGATCGGAAGCCTAGTCCAACACATACTGATATTGATTCAAGAAGGCCTTAGCCAAGTCAGCCTATGATTGGATTTTGGTACTATCAAGCTCTATATACCACCAAGAAACTACCCCATGTTGTAATATATCGAGATATGAACCTCAATATATCATATCAAAGAACACTTCAAATTATCGTAGGGGCCCAGCCGATCAAATAAATTGCTCATAATAACCTTCTATACCAAAATATGAGAGTAATTGGGTTAAAAAGTCACCACTGATCTATTTTGCCTATAGGTGTGCTCCGTCACCTATTAAAACCATTCATGAAACTCTAAATGAATGATTTTATGATATGTGTATACCAGAGATCTATAAAGTTGGCTTGGGAGTCGATTACACCATAAATAAGGACTTCATCCCTCTCGTGATGCCCAATACTTGGTACTAACTAATCACACATATCTGAATTTGTTTTTCCCCTGGTTTCAATCATATATGTTCAATCATAATCCCTCTTTTATTTATTAATCAAACAAATATGGCTAAAAAATGTATCATGGGACTCTTATCGTAACTAGCTTGAATTTACAACTGATTCAGAGCAAAATCATTTAAAAAGGAAAAATTACATAAAAACGCTTGACTCCAATAATATTCACCTATTAACTCCATTTTCAACATTTTTATCAATTTTGACTCCATTTAAAAGAAATCACACAAACACTATACTTAGACTAAATTGAAGAAAATCACAATTATGAAAATAATATCAAAAATAAATTTTATTTAATCTAATCTTAGAAGTGTCAATGTCATGCATTAGGGACCTTCTATAGGACATTCCTAGACCTGTTTACACACTAACATGACTCCCAGAATCAATTTCGAGGCATCCAACTGCCCCAGAATATTAGACACTAAACTCAGAGAAAAACTAAAATAAGGACAGATTTAACTTTCAAGTTCTCCAAATTTATTTTGGATTATCCTTATCGCTTAAAATCATCAAACCAAATTTAAATGAAAGCTAACTCACTATACTTAAACCTAAAAATGTTCAAAAAATGCCAGAAAATCATTTTCGCTGTCACGTGAATTTTTTTAATTGGACACTACTGCATTTGACAGCACATTCGACTAGCTTGCCTTCTAGATTTTCATCATGATTCATTACCGTAATACCTATCAAATGAGCCACACATGCTTGGAAATATGATTCACTGTATTTTTATCTAAAAATATGGGGAAAATACACAAAAATGTTATCCTCATTGAAAATAGTTTGTAATATTGATTAGGCATTAAAATAAAGCCATGTAAACATCTCATGTTTTGGGTTTTATTGTATTCATCCAACCATGACATCGAATGATTTAATAGCCACTAACATAGCCCATCAATGAGGATTATGGAAAAATATCCATAAAAGTTAACAAGGCTTGTAACCTAATCAAAATATGTCTTTTCCCCAAGACTATAGTGCTAGACTGCAATAATAGCTCTAATGTGACTTGTGACCATGAATCCTTTTGTCACATTTTTAAAACATGCTTTCAGACATTCGAATGTCCAGCAACGAGGCCAAACAGAATCTATAAATGTCATAGATGAGAAAACAAAAAAGACTCCTAAGTGCTAAGACCTAGAAATATGTTTTTCAATATTAGTGATATGCTCTGGAGTTATGTGAATAACTCTAATTTTATCACTTTTGTTCACTATTATTTATTCTTAGCAAGTGTATGGCATACCAATGCCACACACTTAAGTGCTGAAAACAGCAATAAATATGACTTTAAACACCATATTATGACTTACCTAAATATTACCTAGTGCTCACATTAATGCTTACCAAGTTTTAGGCTCAACCAAGCATATTTAAACACCTAAAAATATTTTTAGGTTCTTTCAAATCAATTTTAATTTAAGCTATTTATTTAATATCCCCAAGCTACTCATTAAAGAGCCTTAAACAAAATCAAACTTTGATTCATCTATTGATTAAGTGAATCAAAGCTTGCTGTTGGGGGTTCCTTTTGAAAAATAAAGTTTTTATTCAATCTAAACATCCTATCATACATTTAATCAAACAAATAGAATACTATCATAAGGTTATAATATTTGAACATTAGAAAAACATATTCTATCACAAAAATCAACATGGTTAATGCTTTTAAACATAATCATGCTCATTTATTCGTCAATTCTCGTCAAATTCTCATCATTCAACAAATAACCACAAAAAAATGGGCTTGGATTCAATTCAAGCATCATGCTTAACAATCAATTCATGCTTTTCACCATTAAACTCATCAATTGAACAAGTAAACTTCTAAATTCAATAATTAAGCATAAATTCTAGCTTACCCAAGTTCAATATTCATCTATTATTTTACCAATTAATCATCAATTATGTAAAGCCAACTCAAGTATATTAAGAAATCAATGTAGCCAAACCTATATAGAGCTTTTCTAGCTTATTCGAATAGTTTACCCAGCTTAAGAACTTATGATTTCATCATTTTTCAAAAAATTCAAGGTTTATTCAACAAGATTTAAGCTCAAATTTGGTCACACTAGCTCAGATTAGCAAGATCATGTGAACTTAAATCAATTAAGCTCAAAAGCCTATAATTGTAAGCTAGCCGAGCTTTTTTTTTCCATTTCCTCTTGTTCGAACACCTAATTAAGCTAGGCAATTATGATTTCATCATCTAAACTTCAAGATTTCAGCTCAACATCATCAAAATCTAGCTTAACTAAGGTTGAATCATTAAATTCTTAAGAATCTAAGTTGGCCGAAACCTAAGTCTAGAAGTTTCATTTCATTCAAACCTAAATCAAGCTCATTAAATATGATTTCAAGTTAAATTTCAGCAATTGATCATGTTATCACACTTGGAGCAACATGAAATCAAGTAAATCATAGCTCAAAATAAAATCAACATATTATAGCATCACGATCCAAATTGTCGAACACCATAGAGTAAGAATACATCATGGCTGAATCACTAATCAAACATAAAAAGCATGAATTAATCATCAAAACATGTTAATTAACTTGAAATTAAAAAAATAAGTTAGAGATTATACCCATTGCAAGTAGATCCTTCTCCAAAGATGATGAAAGCTAGAAAGAAAGAGAGAATTCTAGAAAAGTATAAATTTGCCAAATGATTAAAAGTTAAGAATTCATAGCTAATCACCCTTATTGATAGGCCTCTAAGTTGGCGATTTAAGCTCTAATCACCCTTGGGTAATCTTAGCTTAATCACTAACCATCTAACTAATTTTAGAGGAAATTATAATTATGCCATTAATGAATGATGAACAAAATTATCACATTAATCACATGTTGAATTTGGCCAAGCCATGTTCCTACTCTAATTTATGTACAACTTTCTATTCCATTTAATTGATCATGGTGTGCACATGTAAAACAGCAATTGAATGTTCTTTCTCATAGAAAAAATGTGTCTTAATGACTTTCTCTGAAAAATTTAAAATTTCCTATCTCAAACCTCTCTGATTAAGCTTTAGGAATTCTTAGCTTTCTAAAATCCTAAGCTCCTTTAATGACCCAATCTCGAATAAACATTCTTGACCTAAAGTCTATGTTCAATTTCATTTTGGTATAATCAATTCGAAATCAGAGTTGTAGAATTCTTCCAATTTCAAAATTCTAGGTTAAAAGTTAACTTTGCCTATAGTTGACTTTTGCCACTCTGTTGATTGTTGGTTATGACTTTTAAAATAAGTCATTTTTTTATCCATATGTCACCAATAACTACTCTAATCACCTTAAGAGACTTATACCAGTCAACTTTTGACATTCTCAAAATTTTGAGGCTTGATCCCAATTTTCCAAAATCTGGCACCGACCCCTTAAATTAGGCAATCAAGCTTAGATGCCCTATTATGTTAAATTAAGCTCATAGAAACAAGTCAAAATCTTAATTGAACCTTTCCGTCATCTATAACTCGTCCAAGAAGATCCAAAACTAGAGAATTCCATTTAGCCCCTAAAACAAGGAAAAAGTAAATTAAAGGCCCGGACAAGATAGGTTGTTTACATCTCGGTTAAGCTATCCTAAAAGCAGTGTATGAGAAGCTTCTTGTTCTTTTTGTATCTGGTCATTTTCGTGAGGTACATTCGGATGTACACAGTAAGGTTGGTAGTTCCATTGAATTTTTTGAAGTCTCGTGTCTTGAACTTTGGGGGAATAATAAGGTTAGACATCAAAGATAGAAATTCGATGTCGATGGCTTTGAACTTATCACTTCACTTTATGGCTCTAAAGTATTTCTCAAAAAGCTAATATTTACTTGTGCCATCGATAGACATTGTAGGCTTTAAGCCATTCACCTTTTCTTACTCATCCTGACTAACGGTTATGAGATTAGCCAAAAAGACTCTCGTATTCGCCCATTAAAATATAGGGATAAATTGATTTGCCACCATAGGTTTAAATAGATTATTAGTGGTACCAGTGGAGTTGGCATAGTGGTAGGCTGATGCTCTTGATACATCACTTCTTGGGTAGTTTGGGTATCACTGATAAGGTGACTTTCTGTGTTAGCAGCTCTTTTCTAGTATCTATGGTGTTGGCCTATCCCTCATCTTTATTGGAAGCATTATTAGCTCCATAGGCTTTATGATTTAAGCTTGCATTTAATCTTGTTGATGAAGCACTAGGTCTTGAGACTCCTTGTACAACTCCATTAGTTACTCGATGCATGCCTGATTATTGTTTCTCATGATCTATTTGGGACAACGAGTATTGTAGCGGTGTTAAATAATTGATTCTATGTTTCTTGTTTGATTTCAAAACCCCTTACACTTTTATGACCATTTCCATATTAGACTCTTATGACATGTGTTTATTAATGATTACTCATGATGAGCTGATGATAAGTATAAAGTCATAACAGTAAATGATTATTGATATGGATGCATGGATAAAGTAGCAAAAGAATTGAGTTAGCCATGCAAATGCAAGAGAGACAATGGGCTTGTATGACAGCTTTATTCTTTGACTTTCTCAAAAGGTTGGAGAACCGACGTTGAGTATTACTTCATGACAGTTGCCCATTATTGAACATTAAACCTTTTACCAGTTATGCCATAATGATGATTATGAAGAAATGATGCATGCAACATAAAAAATAGAACAATAGGTTAGTGACAACATAAAATAATATAGACAAGTACGACAAATAAAAGAATGGAAACGAAAGCAAATCATGGAAACCACCCCGACAAAAGGCGTTACGATGCTTAAGGGTGGACATGACAATTGCAAATATTACGACAAGTATACATTGATAGCATAATGATATATCACGATTACAATTACCTTTAATGAGGTTATATGGTACCTTACGGGGTGAATTGATGACCTAAATGATAGTTTTCATATGCCATCACCTAGTATTTGACATGTGTTAAGCCATCTGTCATGTGCATAGCAGTTTATTGGGGTGAATTTTTACCTTTATTAAGATGGTACGATACCTCTTAGGGACAAAACCAGTTGACTAGGCAGTGATGTTCATTTATCACTACTTAAAAGGTAAGAATGCGTTAAGCCATCACTCGGACAGCATAACGGCTTATTTAAGTTAGACATGCTTTTTTTTAGGGTGACATGGCTACCTTAGGAATGACAACATTTGTTTCCCATCACTTACTTATTGATAAAGGTCAACCATTAATCAGATAGCATAATGGCATGTCTTAACACTAAGATGACAAACGTAGGCAACAATGTTCATTCATTATCACCTACATAACTATGGTATATGAGAGTGTTTCCCTTAGTGTTCTTATTCTTTGGGTCATTCTAGCAACATTTTGGTATGGTTTAACATGGTTTAGCTTGTAGGGTTCACTATATGGGGTTTGAGGATTAATATCTAGATCAATACCTGAATCACTCTTTCATGTAGTAAGGATAGCCAAGGCACCCTAATCCTAGGCCCATCATAAGCTTGGCAGACTAGGTTCGATCCAATGGATGTATTTTTTTATGCAAATGCAGAGGGTTACTCATGAGAGGCATAGGTTATTTGCACCTCAAAAGTTCTTGCTATGCCTATATGGAGGGTTACTCATAAATAGGGATAGCTCACTTCCTCCTAATATTTGGGACCTTAATTTCACCATAGAGTTTGGCGAAAATCTAATACAATTCAAGTGCATAATGTGTTTGGGCAAATAGTCAAACCTTTTGTTTACCTTCTTATTACCATACTTACCAAATTGATATTTGTTCAGGAATAAGGCAATCCTTGATGACCATAAGACAAAAACCATGGAAAGTAAAAGATTAATAGACAAAATGAAAAGGGATTATAGTTAAATAATGAGCAAAAACAAAGAAACTAAGAACTAAGCAAGAAACAGCTAGCCATAGGCCTAACTCTATAAATTGGTCCCTAGTGAAGTTGCCAAGCTATCGGTAACATGCTTCGTATTTCGCAAAGGAAATACGTTATGTAAAAATAATTTGTCTTGAGAAAAAGTGTCCTCTTAACTGAGACTCTTCCTTTTTGATGTAATAGGAATGAGAAAGTATAGATTCTCAGCTCTTGATCATGAAGGGAGATTATTGGATGAATCGCTTATTCAGCTAGTCTTGGATGGCCACCATGAAGTGGCTAACACTTAGAGTTGCCACCGACCATTTAGGCTAGGGGTGATCAGATGCCTATTGAAACCAATATTTTGAGTTACAAAACTTAAAGCATCAATTCCATGGTCTGCACAGTGAAAAGATTTGATGGTTAGATTCGATAGTTGGTTATGTGCGAAAAAGTATTAACATTTCCACGACACCTGGAATTGAAACCTTTTAGCTATGTCTTAACTTAGTTTCAATTTCCTTGATGTTGACTTGTCATTATTTTGACATGACCCCCTTCTAACGCATGAATTTGTATAAAATAATAAATTCAAAATCTAAAGAAAATTTTAATCCTATATGTGTTTCGGAGAGGTAGGAAACATAGAGATATTTTACAAAAATGATCTTGGAAGAACCATATATTTCATGTCAAGCACTAGAAGGATATTGACATTGAACATTGCCTTTGTAATTTTTGAAAACGATTTGGAAATATGAATGCAAAGTGAACATGATAAAGAGAAATATGTTAGTAAAACAAACAATAAGATAATATCGCATAAAATAAATCATATAAAAAGGAAAGAGAAGGGACAGTCAGAATGTATCTTGTAATTGTTGTTGATTATCTAGAGATAACCATGTTAACAATTTTTTCAATGCATTTAGATTCATTGATCAATTAAGGCTTGAAATTGGGTTTAGATTTTAAAAGATTTAGAGAAAATCTAGGAAAGAAAAAAATTGATTTTTGATAATTTTTGAAAAAATAAGATTGGAAAATTTATATTGATGAAAATTGACTATTTCTTGACAAAAATGGCATTTTTGATGTTTCTTGACTAAATCAATAATTTTTAACTTAAAAGATGGGAGTTGATAAAAATCATAATTGATAAGGGTGGTTGACACACTTTTTTGACTTGGACTTATTTAAAGGCATTCGAATGCCTCAAAAAGGGACTTCAAAAAGATCAATTAATCCTGATAAATACCAAAAACAGGGGACAAAATCATGCTAGTCCTCTTTCTGATTTTATTTTGGACAAATCCAAAGGTTCCAGGAGTCAGATGAGATAACATTGGAAAGGTGATTTGACAAGGATTAAATAAAAATATTTTTAAAATCCCAAAAAATTGCTTCCTGGAAAGAAATAATTTTTAAAGTTAGGTCTAATGTGATGTTGACAGCATGCATAGGGGAAAAAGGTGTGAAAACTTTAAAAAATCATTCTCAACTCATTCAAAATTTTTAAACTGCAAATGACACCTTTAAAAGAAGGCAATTTTGCAAAACGTTTAGGAAAAATATTTTAAAAGTCCAAAAAATCATTTGGTGGGCCCAAACGGCTCAAACAGAATGTGAATAGCTGATTCCAAGGTTTTAATTAGCAAAAGTTCAAAAAATCATAACTCTTCATCCGGATTGATCTAATAGAAAACAAGATACTATTGACAAGTAATTTGATGCCTTTTAAGGAAAAAATATCAATAAAACTTTGAAAAAATTATTTAAGTTTTAAAAATTATTTGTCAAGTTGGGGTTATAGTGTTGCCAACGTGAAACAATGAAATTTTTCTTTTTTTTTTTTAGTTTTCCTAAAACTAGACTTGAGTTATGGACATTCAAATGTTCATGACAAAGGGGTCAATGACAATGGCTTAACAAGCTCATTTGCACAATCCTAGAGTATTTTGGGACGATGGGATAGCCCATTAACCATGTCACTAACAAAGGATTTTAGAGAATAAGATCTAGGCACAAGTAATTTGGAACAATTTAATTAACATTTCATTTTTTTGAAACAAAATATTTAGCCTTATTTAACATTAAATCCGGACATGGAAAGCTTAATTTTTCCAAAGATTGGAGGACCAATATATAGAAAACATTAAGCCCATGTTAATCTCTATTTATATAAGTTAACATAGCCATAACTTGAAAGGTTTTTTAAAACGAATTCTTGACAAGCATCAAATAAGCATTTTGACAAGCATGTGATGAACCAAAAAAGATATTCATGGCAATAAACACAAAAGACATGTTCAAATTAGAAAATATGACATTTAAACATGAGAATGATGTCAAAATGCAAAAAAATGGACGGAAAAATGAATTGAGATGTTAGCTTCATGAATGACATCAAGATTCATGCCATTAAAAATAATGTGAACATGCTTAAACAAAGAAAAAAAGCTTGCTAGAATTTTCAAGACAGCTTTAAAACATGTTTTTGAGACCAAGCACATAAGCATAGAGAAACCTGATAAAATAATCAATAAAGCACCAAAAATCTTAAGTCTACCACACTAAGGCCACAAAATGCATAAGAGTCCTAAGAATAGGGTCATGGTCACATAGATTTGGCTAACTAAAATGATGAAAATGCAAAAGGAAAATGTAAATGAATGGAGAAAGAGTAATAAATATACCTAAAAAAGCTTGGAAACCTTGGTAGTGATGTTGAGCAAAAAGTTTCTACACTTATAGGTCACTTTTTCCCTTCATTTGCTATTAATTAGCAAGACAAAATGGCGAAGAATGAGCTTGATGGTTGCAATATTAATAAAGGGAGTTTTTCAAAGGAAATGTGAAGGAAATGGAGGCTCTTATAAGGGTTTTTTGGAGGGTTAAGGAAGAGTTACAGGAATGGAATTTTTCTAAAGGTGGTGGATGATGTAAAATGTGTGTATTCTTTGTTTGGTAAGCATATAATGTATCTTATATAAGATTTAATCTCAACCATCAAAAACCTAACAAAGGTAAGGCATGTAAGACATTTGTAGTGTATAACATGGTCAGCCATTGTACCAAGGTGCAAGCTTTCAGTATTTCATTGGTTGATGTATAGCTTTGGTAATAGTAAGAGACCATGCATGAGCTGACATAACAAGCAAGGTCAACTTGCCCTTGATTAATCCACATTATAGCAAGAAATTCCCTTGTAAAAAGCTTAATAGACCATTTAAAAATGTTATAACATAATGCTTAAAGCCCAAAAATGAATCCACATGATTTTTAGAAAGTTACGTTAGAGATTGAATGATTTTTGGAGTCAACATCATGACCAAATTTGTGCTTTAATGTCATGGTGTAAAAAGGGTGAAACTTGTATGAACTAGGTAAAATTTTCCCTGTCTATGCCTGTACAAATAATTTTGTATCAATAAATAGAACAAATTTTGCCTAAATGTATCGATACATTGAAGATTATATTGATACAATAGAAGTTGTACCAATACTTCTACTTGTGTATCGACACATTTTGGCCAAAAATTACAATTTTAGGTACGACATAACTTTGTATCAATATGCCTACTTTTACATGGCACGCCCTCTCTCTGATGAGTCGATCATGACTTGGGAGGCAAGGCTCTCTATATCAATACAAGTAGTAGATTTTAGGGTTTTGATGATGTGAAGACCTTGTATTGATAAATAAAGGTCATGTATCTACTCACAAAAATATAGATTTTATGTACCTTTGGCTTTTCAAGCACCTTCACCTTAGCTAGGAATGATGGATGACTGTCTTATGCTTATCCAAATGGCCTTAATGATGCCCAAATAGTGACCTTTGATGCCTTAGATGATGGCCTAGATGAAATTCGATGTCTACACTATATAAAACAAAAAACATGATAAAACATTGTGCTAATCCCATTGAAACTACTAGGCCTATAGGCCAAAGCATGACCAATTCAGAAAGCCAAACAACTTACACTAATACCAAAAAGGACATGTGGCCACCATACAACCCTCTAGTAATTACTTTTCCTAACAAGGAAAATATGACACCAAACATAGTAAGAGTCACGTAGAAGCTCAAGTCTTGAGGTAAGTTCACTCATATCCTTAAACACTTGTGCCAACCAAAAAATGACATGCATCACTTGGCAAACCACCCTAAACGTGTATAAATAACCCTTTCTAGGGCTTACCCTAGGAAGAGATATACACATCCTCAAATCTTTTTCTCTCTAACTACTTTTATGATCCTTCTATCCTTTCTACCTCTCACAAACATTGACCTAACATAGAATATGCATCGTAGGTCGACATCTGATACCTTTATATATTATTCCATCCTCGTAAGTCTATCGAAATGTCTTTTAAACTTTTATATAGCCTTTCAAAGAGCTTCGACCATTGAGTCATCCAAAAAAATCAATAACACCATTTGAAATTGACAGGCAACCTTTGTCACGATTAAAAAGTATAATGACAATCATGCCTTCTCCCTAAAACCTTTTACGATAAAAATTCTCTCTCACCTAAGTTAATTTTCCCTCTTTCTCACCAAAACTAGCTTTTTGAATAATTACTTTAAAAGAATGAAAGTTTAGGATGTAAACATAGAGTAGTTATTTCTCTAATGTAGTTGGCATACTTAATTACCATCATTGTTAAAATAATGCTTATACAAGACAAAGTCCTAAATAGAAATTAGCACAGCCTTCTAACGAAAAATATAGAAGATGTAAAACATTAAAGAACTGAGCTACTTGAAGACCTTAAGGAGTTCCAATAGCTTATATGCAGTACTTTTACCAAAAATAATCGTTCATATAATCAACAGTGGAGCCTTCCAAACTTGTCAGTTTAGGCTCTCTTGCAAGCCATTCGATAAGCCAGAGGCTAGCCTAAGAACATGGAGACCCCTCTCACACCTTTACCATATATTGTAAGATCACATCTAGCACATCATATTCCACTGTTCAGATCTAACTAAATCAATTTAGAAAAATTTTAAATTAAAAAGCATATAGGTGGAACATCGGAATAAACCTAACAATGCCAATTAATCTCCTTATAAGCCTTTGATAGATCTAACAAATACGAGAGAAAGTTTGAGATTTGAAAGTTATACCTTACTTTTGAAGGATCTTGTCTTCTCGAATTAGTTTCAATCTTTGCTTCGCTCTTGTAAACCAAGCTTAATTGTCATAAATCAAAAACATATGATCTCTAATGGTTTTCTACACAGACGACTTTAAAAACCTTCGAGATGTTGAGATCCAAATTTGCCATGAACTGTGCTAGCAGTTTAGGTTTCAAAAACTTTCCTTAGGTGATGATTCCACAAGCTAAAACCTTAATAAAGAGAAAAAAAAATCATTTTTCTCCCAATCAACAAGGAAGTGGTGCAAGACCACCAAGCAGTGCAATTTCTCTCTAAGAAAGATAAACAACACACTATGTCAAGTTAGAATTCCAAAGGATGGCTAAAGTAGGTTTACATATCAGGGTAAATGTGCTATCAGATTTTATGTTAACTGCATTTACGTCGCCCTTAAACTATTCAATTAGGCTTAAGTAACTTTTATTTTTCGGGTAATAGAGCTCGATCTCATTTTAATTCAATAAAGTCACCTTTATGTGTAACCCATTAAGCCTTCATCATATCAGCAATAGATATAAATTATTCAGTTAAGAATATTTATTCTCATACACCAAGATTGGCATCTAGAAATACATCATGGCCACCCAACATGCAAGAAAAGTTAAATTGGTTTCAACAAGCTTGTTAGTGCATAGATCTCAATGTAATTCAATCTTTCCTAGAGAATGTAAGAGCATGTTGTAGATACCTAATTGCATCCGAACCCTTTCCTTAACAGTCCTAAAATATCTGAAACTAGAAATTAGGTACTACCATTAGTGGGGTTGACTTCTTCCCAATGGATTGGACATTTTTAAGACCTATTTGGTCATGCCTAAGTGGCTGCACATAAATATGATAGAAAAATTGCCATTTTGAGGGTCATAAATAACAAATCTCGGATATAAAAGACAAGTATTAAAGTAAAAAAATTAGTTTTCAATTTTATTCTTTTGAAAATTTGAAATTCATTTCTAAATATGACATTATGATCAAATTTCCTATTTTTAAAAATTTTTTGATTTTTTTAATGAAATTTTAGTAGTCGACTGTCATATATTTTTACCAATAACCATGTAGCATTATGCCAATACTCACCCAAAAAAATAGAAAGTATTCAAGAAAAAAAACTACATTGGTATTTTATACCACGAGATGTCAAATTGTTAAATTTATTTATTAATTTTGAATTTTTCACAATACCATGAGTATCCTACACATGAAATTATTCCATTAAAACTTACTTCATATTTTAGGTTTTTATCTTTATTATTTTTATTAATTAATTTTTAAGGAAAGTAATAAATTCAGCTTATTTTTATGAATTTGAATTTATTTTTGCATTTCCAAAATACAAAATTGTTTTACTCTATAGAATTTTTTCAAGTTTAGAATATTTAAAATTCTTCAAATATTTTTATAATATTAATTCAGTTTTTTAAAACTTTCATTCATTTTATGAATTTTCCATTGTTCAAATATAATTTTCTACCATAAAGATTATGCTCGTAAAATTTTATGAGTTTGACATTTTTAATTGAATTTTTCTTGAACATAAAATTTCTCAAAATTTTGGAATTTGATATGGAAACTTTATTAATTTTATTTTTTTAATGGGCTAAAATTTATTTTTTCCATTTCATGAACCTTAAAACTCGTTAATTTTTTAATGGGCCCAATAAGCCCATTAACTTTCCAACAAGTCCATTTAGCCCAGTTTTGTTTTCTAACAAGCCCAACAAGACTATTATGATTAAATTCTTAATTGAATTTGTCATATGAAATTCTATTTCTTAAATACATAATTTTTAATTTATTACAATTTAATCCTTATAACTTGTTTTATCCAATTGAGATTTTGTTTCCAAATCATCATGAACGAATGGGATAAGATGATGAGTCATGCATGACGACTAGCACAAAATGACAAAATAATTTAATTAAGCCTTATCAAATTAACAAATATTTTTAAAAAATAAAATAAAAAGGAAAAAAGCCAAACAAAATTTGGCTAAGAGGGCTTGGCGTAATCCTCTTGGAAAAACTTTGATTTGGTTCATTTCCACCATAATTTTTCCTTTTAGTGAGCTTGATGATCACTTGTGCTCATGGATTTTGATCCATATTGAAAGGCCAAGTGTTGAAAGCCATGAATAATTTTCTTGATTTAGTTGTTAACTTTGATTTTTTTTTAAAAAAAAAAGTTTGATTGCATCAAGAAAATATGTTTTTGTTGATATGTTGTGTATTTTATCTTGTGAATATGTTCATGACTATTATTTTCCTTGATATTTTCGTGTTTATTGTTGGTCAAATATGCTTTTGTGTTCATTTTTATTATGATTTCAAGCATATGTGAACTTGATAGAAACTAAGAGATGTGTTTATTTTGTTAATCATGAAGGTATGGTGAGAAAACTTTCTTTTGATTGTTGTTGATGACGATTGTGGCCTTTGATGAAACTTTATTTCTTGTTTTTATGATATCTTGGACTATTTTGTAATATTTGAAAGTTGTAGGGGTCCTAAAAATAATTTAACCTAAAATTCTTAAAGGCCTTAAAAAGGTGTTTCCAAACTTAGTCTAACCTTGTATGGTTATTTTGTGAAGTTTTTTTCATTTTTGGGCCATTTTGTAATTACAACAATATAAAGACCAAACAGCAAAAATGAAAAATTACTCCAAGGCCATCAAAGTTTGGCCGAATGCTTAGTAGACCTTTATGAGTGTTTTTTATGCATGTTAAGCATGTTTATATGCATTTCATACAACCTTTTAGGGGTCATTTTGTAATTCTGGAAAGTTTAAGGGTCTATTTGCAAAATTTAAAAAATATTATTCTAAGGCTAAAGGTACTTGGCCAAATGGTCCTTGTGATATTTGATAAATTTTTCATGTTGATTTTGATGTGTTTGATGCTCATTTATGATTTTGTCATTTAAGGCTTAAATTACAAAATTAGAAATTTTAGACACCTTTTGGTAAATCTTGCATTTCAAGGTTAAATAGGTCATTTCTCATACTAAATTATACATTTAGGGTATTTTGGTCATGTTGAAACATTTCTAACAGTTTTAGCCATTCTGGGGCTACTATGTAACTTTGAAAAATTTAGGCACCAATTACTAACTTTTGCATTTTAGGTCATATTTGGTGTCAAAGCTACCCATTTAGGGTAAAATTATCATTTCATATTTTATCGAGTTCTTTAGGGTTTCCAGGATGCTTTCATGAAAAAGGTAGACCTTAGAGACATTTTAATAATTTACCTTAGAATCAAGTTCTTTAGGGTATTTAGATACTTTCATGTCGAAGGTATACTTTAGGGTGCTTAGGATAAGTTTTCATTATTTTTGTTAAAAACATGAAATTTTCAAAAATTGAGGCAATATACCTAAGTTGAAATAGTCCATAAGCATGTTTGCCAGAATATAGAAGTCACCTGATTAGTTATTTTAAACGAAGGTATACATGATTTTCGTAAAAGTAAAATCTTTCATATTCCTCTTACCCTCAAGTGGGGTGCAAAAGATATTTTGATTTTTGAAAGCCTTTCATATTCCTCTGCTCATTTAGTGGGGTGCGAAAGATATAATGATAAAACCTTTTGTGTTTCTCTAATCCTCCAATGAAGTGTGAAAGATATTTTGATTTTTAAAAATATTAGAAAACCTAATTTTCTCTAATAGAATAATAAATTTGAGATTAGAAAAATTTTGAGATATGGGAATTACAATTAAATATCAGATTTTGAAATCGAATAAAAATAAAAAATTTAACACATAACTAATAAGGTACCGATTACTAGGCATCATGAGAGGGATCGATCCTTACTCATGTTTATAACTTGCTTTCTAACCCTTTCAAGCGACTTCTAGTATTATCGCAGATCTCAGAGTTTATTTTTAAGGGTTTTATAATCCTCAAAATATGGACTTTGATTGGTGACTAATCTCACCTAGCTAAAATAGATTGGTGATAACTCCAAGACAAATGGTTGTTTTGTAATGACTAGTTAGGGTTAGGTGAGCAACACATCTCGATGACTCAGTCCCCAAAAGTGAAAAATAATGATATATGTATATATAATGATATAAAATAATGTATATATAGGAACGAGGGATTCACCTGCCTTTTTAAGTCTGGTGCGTTCAGGATTTGCATCTCGACTCTGTTAGGACACATGGTTCAATGTCTACTTTTAACCCTTTCCATATTAGTGTTGTAGCCCTTATATGTTAACTACATAAACAATATTGCCTTGGCTAAGAAC